>PVJC01009988.1:0-44682 GCA_004026665.1 Murina feae
CAACTTCTGGATAAAATGAAAAGGGAACTTTTTACCGTTCTCCAAAAAAAAGTCAGTAAAATGAAGAGAACACTCTAAGGAATGGAGGAAATATATATATATATATATATATATATATATATATATATATATATATATATATATTAGAGGCCTGGTGCACAAAAATCTGTGCATGGGCGGGGGGGGGGTGTCCCTCAGCCCAGCCTGTGCCCTCTCGCAGTCTGGGACCCCTCGGGGGATATTCACCTGCTGGCGTGCCTGGCCAGCCTGGGTGAGGGGCAGAGGGCTGTTTCAGGCTGCCCACAGTCCCTTCAGGGTTTGGGTCCCTACTGGGGTGCCTGGCTGGAAGCAGGTATCTGGGATTTATTTAACTTCTATAATTGAAACTTTGTTGCCTTGGTCCCTGCTCAAAGCCTGGGTTGCCCCTGACAACCCAAGGTCCTAGCCTGGCAGGTATCTGGGATTTGTTTATCTTCTATAATTGAAACTTTGTAGCCTTGAGTAGAGCTCAGGGCCCACAGGGCCCTGGCTTCCTCCATTGCCCAGGGCAACTCCAGCTCTGTGGCCGCAGCCATCTTAGTTGAGTTAATTTGCATATTTGCTCCTGATTGGTTGGTGAGCATGGCTTGTGGGCATGGCTTCTGGGTATAATGGAGTGAGGGTCAATTTGCATATTACTCTTTTATTAAATTAGATTGTGAGATAGCATCTTAAAATGTCTTTAAAAGGTTAATATGAAAGACAAATACCATATGCTTTCACTTATATGTGGAAACTTAAAAACAAAATAAACAAAGCAGAACAAAAACAGACTCAGATACAGATAATATTTTGATGGTTGCTAAATGGGAGGGGAGTTTGGGGGCTGGGTGGAAAAGGTAAAGGCATTAAGAATTATAAATAGGTAGTTACAGAATAGTCATGGGTATGTAAAGTATAGCATAGGAAATATAGTCAATAATATTGTAGTAACTATGAATGGTGTTAGATGGGTACTAGACTTATTGGAGTGATCCCTTCATACATATATAAATGTCTAATCGCTGGCTGCATACCTGAAACTAATATAATATTGTATGTCAACTGTAATTAAAAATAAAATTTATTTTTGAATTTTTTTAAAAAGGTAAAGGCACAGTTTTTGCCCTCAAAGACATATATATCCAGCAAAAGGGAACAATTCATTAAAAAAGTAATAAAAAATACTGTGGTTGAATTTATGAACAAAGTTGGGGCTTACTTGGATGCTAAGGGCAGACCAAAAATGCTAAAATAATAATTGAGTTTCAATGCTACTGTATTCCATCAAACTTTGTTATCTTATATTTCACTTTGTAATGTGTTTTTTGCTAGGAAAACTTAGGGCCGGAATCTCACTTTTGCTCACTTCCCTCCTATCATCTTCCCCCACCACTAAGAAAAAGCAAAACATTTTTTATTTTATGCTTATATGCTTCTGGTAATGTTTTCTCAGCCACTCATTGTGTTAGACTAACAGCTTTCATATTAAGTTAAAGTGGTTGGAAAACTTAGCTCAGAGACATAGAAGCATGAACAGATTGTTGAACCTCAGAAGGAAGACAGTGGAGGGCTGGTGGAAAGAGCTGAACCAATGAACTTGAATGCATATATGCATAACCTGTGGACACAGACAATAGGGTCATGAGGGCCTGGGGAGAGGAGTGGAAAAGAAAAATAATAAAATAGAAAATTAATGAAAGAAAGAAAGAAAACCTAGCTCACTTTGTCTAAGTATATTTTCTTTTCCCACTCTCCCAATTGATTCTGATAGTCTTGGGAGAGAATTGATAAATAGCATTAATTTTAGATTAGATTGTTCATTAGATTCCCATAGTCAATTTCTATAAATAAGGTGAAGAATTATGGTAAAGATATTTCTACAAGGGTGTGTGTTTTCCATAAGTGTATATATGAGATAGCATCTTAAAAAATGTCTTAAAAGGTTAATATGATCTCACTTATATGTGGAAACTAATGAACAAAATATATATATTTACAATTTTAATATATATGTGGGAACTTGAAAATTCTTATTCTTAAGGAAATACAGCATAATTTGAGAATCACTGTCTACTATTTCACAGGCAGCATGCTGCTTCTGATGCTGGTAGTTCTTGTTATTAGCCCCCAAGGGTGGGTCCCTTACTTATGTGTGTGTCTTACCTATATAACTTTCTGTAAACATTTTGCATATTCAAGAGGAAGCAGAATTTTGTTTTACAATACAAAATAATGCATGCTCACTGTCCAAAGTAGAATACAGAAAACACCATAAAAGTAATATTTGCCCATAATTTTACAATTCAGGAATAATCAATGTTAACTGTTTGTTACATATATTCCAAATGAGAACTATACAATGATAGCTAACGTTTATTGAGAATTTTATATGCACCATGCATTTTCAATGACTTTATATGTTAAATAGTGCCCATTTATGCCTCACAGAAGTTTCATTATATAACTACTATTATTATACCATTGTTAAAATGAGGAAATCAATATAATAGAAAGATGCAATAACTCATTAAGGATCACTGTGCCAGTGTGAAATGGAGACAGAATCTAAACCAGGCAGGCAGTCAGGCTCAGAGTCCAGTTTTCCAACCACTAAGAAATAGTGCCTTGCTTAGCCAGTGTGACTCAGTGGTTGAATTGACCCATGAACCAGGAGGTCACTGGTTTGATTCCTGGTCAGGGCACATGACTGGGTTGAAGGCTTGATTCTCCATGTGGGTGTGCAGGAGATAGCCAATCAATATTTCTCTCTTGTTGATGTTTCTATCCCTCTATTCATCTCCCTTCATCTCTCTCTATAAAACCAATCAATCAACTGATAATGCCTTCTTAGTATTATGCACATAATTTGTAAGCTGCTTTTTAGTTCTTTAATATATCATGTTTACTGACATCTTTAACTATTGTCTAATAATATGATTTTTATTGATTCCCTATAAATCTATCAATTGCATGTACTAGAATTATTTTAATTCCTATTTGAGAGTCCACTTCCAATATTATCACACGTATAAGTTTTTACTTTAATATTTACTTAAATAAGCAGGTATTGGACATGGTGTACATATCAACATAAAACATGCAGAAAATATTTACTGTATAGTAACTATGTTCCAGGAACAGTGCTAGGAGCCCATAGGGAATAGGAAGCTATAAATCCAGTCTTTCTAGTTCTAAATATCTTTTACTCTAATGGACCAAGATCCTTATAAAACAGTGTCTTTCAGTAGAAGTCAGACTAGTATGTTGAGGAATGAATGGCAGGTGATGACATTTTGACAATGGATGGAAACTGTCCAGTCAAGGGCTATCCTATATAATAAAAGGGTAATATGCAAATTGACCCTAACAGCAGAATGATCGGGAATGACTGGTCATTATGACACACACTGACCACCAGGGGGCAGACGCTCAATGTAGGAACTGCCCCCTGGTGGTTAGTGCACTCCAACAGGGGGAGCTCTGCTCAGCTACAAGCCAGGCTGATGGCTGCCAGTACAGCGGTGGTGGTGGGAGCCTCTCCCACCTACTCAGCTGTGCTAAGGATATCTGACTGCAGCTTAGGCCTGCTCCCTGCTGGCAAGTGGACATCCCCCAAGAGCTCCCAGGCTGCCAGAGGGATGTCTGACTGCCAGGTTAGGCCCAATTGCCCGGAGAGCGGACCTAAGCCAGCAGGTTGACATCCCTTGAAGAGTCTCAGACTGCGAGAGGGCACAGGTCAGGCTGAGGGACTCCCCCACCCCCAGTGCACAATTTTTTGTGCACCAGGCCTCTAGTGATTATAATAACCAGGGTAGGTGATGTGAGGAAACTTGTGTTTTAAGAAGATATGTATGACACAATTATGCACATAAGGATTTGTAAAGGCAAGAGCTACTTCTACCTAACTGGATTTATTTTTCTAATGTCTAAGAATTTTGTTATGTTCAATATCATATAGGTCATTGTCCTTATATAGGCGAAGCAATGTATAGCATGCCATTAACCACATGCTGATTATAAGTAGAACAGTCCATGTTGTTGGCTAACAGTCTCATATATAAATTAAGGGGTTTAACCAATAGTTGTTTTCAGGACTTGGAAGTATTGAAGCTTTGAATGTTCTAGAAAATTTCTAAATTTTCTTAGGGCCAAGTGATAAGCAGACCATTCTCTGAGACTGGATCTTCTGCAGTAAGTCTGTGGTCTTTTTTATTTTACACTAAAACCTTGGTGTTGCCTTAAGGGGTTACTGACTAGCATTTAATTGAAAGCTGGCTGAGTTAGATATATACCTCCTAAAGCATAGGTTGGTGAGTTTTGTTGCCAGAAGTATCCTTTTGCTTATCAGTGGGGAAGGTTTTTGCTTCTGCTGGGTTTAAAGGTGTCCCTCAAGATTCCATTGTTTGGTTAATTGAGAAAAGCTTAAAGCTAAGGGAGGGTAGATCTGGGCTCTGTTTTATGAAGGAGGCTAAGTGAAATAGTAGGTCCCGGGCTGGCTCAAGTTATTCCAGATGTTCATGTTTATATGAGAACTTAACAGTTGGAGGTGTTCCATGCGGTGAGATTTATGTGAAAAAAAATCTTTAAATACAATTTCAAAATGATTTTTTGGTCATTAGATGTGAAAATTAACACTGATCACCCACAAGCAACCAGGTAGATTTTCATCTGTTTGACTTCTAAAAGCAAATAATCCTGTGTCCTGTGTGTGCCATTATGTTTTGTTTCTTCAAACTATAGCTCCAAGGGAAGGACATGAAGTCAAAGGGAAAAAACAATATTTAAAAATAAATGTACAGCATAGGGAAAATAGTCAGCAGTATCATAACTATGAATGGGGCCAGGTGTGTACTTGAAGCATCAGCGGGACCATTCTAAAGTACATGATTTCCTAAGCACTTTGTTGTACATTTGAAACTAACACAAACAAATATTGATTGTAAACTGTAATATTTTTTTAAATGAATGGGCTATGAAGAATTGTGCTCAAAATCATAAGGAAACCTAGATATATACACTCACCACAGTGGTGTGATTATAGAAACTGTAAAGACGCGGCTGAAGAGCTTGCAAAGGACTTAGCTTTCCATGAACTTAACAACTAAAGTTCCCCCCTTAGGAGATAAGCCAAAATCATAGCACAGTTTGAATAAAAGTATACCTGCCAAGGTTGCTGCAGAACAATGATGGCTGGGATCATTTACTCTTGTAGAGAAAGCTCTGTAACCTCTTATTTTAAATTGACTTCCATTGAGTAGGAAAGCCTCCCAGCTTGCACTTCCAGGCACTGTACCGGATAATGTGTTTACAGGATGGTCTCATTTTTCTTTTTTGTAATCAGACATGGAAGCTTACTGCTACTTGGAGGCAACTTCAGGAACACGATTTTCAAGGTGGTAGTTTTTGAAATGTGATTATCGGGAATAATAACTCCAGAGACAAAGATTTAATGGGATTACTTCCAATTTAGCCAGTACTTCGCCAGGTTATTGAAGTTCTAGTTTTAGATCTGTGCACTCAGAGTTCATATTGTCCCCCCATGTATTGTATATTAAGGTTCCTACTATCATCTATAGGCATTAAGTTTATCTTCAACTCTTAGTAGGAGTTTAACCTCTCAGAACAATTATTTAGACAGATTTTTTGCAGCTCTACTCCTTGCTTACTTACTGCTACTATTTTTTTTAATCAAGTCATAGAAAAAACACATTACTAACAGGAAGACAACCAATTTCCAAAACCATCATGGTGTTTTTTAGTTCAGAGGCTTATTTTCACATGCACCATTTGATTTAATGTCTTCCGAAGCCTTGGGGAATGTGAGTTATTATCATCTTCTGATTGTTGTTGATAAATATAAGCTACTATGTATTTAGCACTAACTCTGCATCAGGAACTGTGCTAAATACCTTGCAATTGATCCAAACAAATACTTTTAGGAAACTGGAATTAATATTATGTCCATTTTACAGATGATGAAATCGTGGCTGAAATGGTATGCCAAGTTCACACAGCTAGTAAATAGCTGAATTAGAATTCAAGCACTGATGGATCTGTTTAGGCTCCACAGCCTGAGCTGTGAATCTCTATGACATGTTGCCACATTATTTTATAGATGGAAAGACTAGTAATGTCAACAGTTTTAGTAAGTTTCCTTAGGTTATTAAATTAGTTCCTAATGCCTTCCAACTGCAACCACAACATGTTCTATCACAACTTGCTGTCCCTCGGGCTTCTAGTAGCTTATATGGTACCTGAAAATTACACAAAGGACAACCCTGACTCATAGGAGGACCAATTTTTTAAATAAAGCATGATATTTCCAGTCTATCTCTGCCTTATGCCAGGGTCATAAAGAGAGGAGAATGGATGGAATGTGGTTATGGATTTTAGGCCCCCCCTCCTTATCCCCCTTCCTCAAGCAGTGGCCCTGGCTCTCCTCATTAAAACTAATAGCTGAGCATTCTGAAATAATGTTAAGGAGAAAATCCAAAAGATATTTTTTATAAATATGTTCTCTTAGAAGATGTAAGGAAATAAAATGTATACCCCACTAATTACATTTCTAATATGCTCACATTTTCCTTTCACTGCCAATATAAATGTCTAACAAGATATAATCTGACAACACACATGCTACAACTCCCTTGAAGCAAAAACGTGTCACTAGTCAAAATGACCCTATCTTCACAAGTTAAGGAAGAGGGGTTGGGGATCATTTCTGAAGTGGGGATCATTTTCATTTTTTTGGTATTTATTTCAACTTACTACTTTATCCCTTTCAAAATCAATTATTTTTAATTATATAACTACCCTGGGCATAAAGCAAATGTTCTATAAGTTAAATATGTACTAACAAAATAATATAATTACTGAAGTACTAACAAAGTAATATAATTAATGTGCACCTAACTATAATAAGCAAAACATATTGCATGAGTGTACATTTTATGCTGATAATCATAACATAATATATTAATAAAATGTCCGAAACTGGAGATATTCTAGTTTGTGGGGCTCAGGAATTTTTAGCTTGAAAGATGTTCCATCCAACCTGACATAGCTGACTGATTTGAAAGAGCATGGTCTTGGGAGTGGTTCTCAAACTTTGATGTCAGAATTGCCTGAAGAACTAGGTAAAAATGTGAAGGCCAGCATAGAGCCCTATTCTTGCTTTAAAGAACTTTGCTGCTGTGTTCTGTACTAACTCTTCAATTGATTATGACCCACGTCTAATTTCAGAACAACTGGCCTGTGGACACAGATTCTCAAACTTGGCTGCACATTAGAATCTCTGGAGTCTCACACCATGCAATTCTGATTTCCTTGATATTACATACAGCTTGAGCATTAAGAGGTTCAAAACCTCTCTAGATGATTCTAATAGCAGCAAACTTTGAGAGCCAGTAGCTTAAGGCCTCGTTACCTAGTGTGTGGTCCAAAGACCACCAGTAGCAGCTGCAAATCCACTTGTTAGTGTGTTGGAAATGCAGAATCTCAGGGTCTCAACTAGAATTAACGAATCAGAATCTACCACTCAGCAAGGCATCCAGGTAAGTTTTATACATATGAACTTTTTTCATTTATTTTTTTTTTATTTCTCAATTACAGTTGATATAGAATATTATATTAGTTTCAGGTGTACAAAATAGTGATTAGACATTCGTATAAGATATGAAATGATCAGTCTAGTACCCATTTGGCTCCATGCACAGTTATTATGGTACTAGAGGCCGAATGCACAAATTTGTGTCCATTGGGATCCCTAGGCCTGGCCTGCGGGATCGGACTGAAACCAGCTCTCCAACATCTCCCGAGGGGTCCTGGATTGTGAGAGGGCACAGGCCAGGCTGATAGACCCCACTAGTGCACGATTGGGGCCGGGAGGGACACAGGAGGTTGGCCAGCCAGGGAGGGACTGTGGGAGGGTTCCAGGGTGTGTCCGGCCCATCTCAGTCCTAATTGACTAGATCCCAGCAGCAAGCTAACCTACCAGTCAGAACATCTGCCCCCTGGTGGTCAGTGTACATCATAGCAACTGGTCAACCAGTAGACTGTCTGCTCCCTGGTGTTCAGTACATGTCATAGCAAGCGACTGAGCAGCCTTAGCATATCATTAGCATATTATACTTTGATTGGTTTAATGGCTGACTGGACACAGCATATTAGGCTTTTATTATGTAGGATTATCAACTATATTTTCTATGCTGTACTTTATATCCCCTGACTGTTTTTATAACTGGCAATGTGTATTTCCTAATTCCTTCACCTGTTCACCCATCCCCGCAACTTCCCTCCCATCTAACAACCATGAATATGTTCTCTGTATCTCTATGAGTCTGCAGATGATAATAAATCACATTTCCCAAGGCTTCTAATGAAATTTCTGTTTTGTTGTTGTTTAGATTCCACATATAAGGGAACCATATGGTCTTTGTCTTTCTCTCTGACTGACTTAATTCACTGAGCATAATAACTTTAGGTCCATGTTGTCAGAAATTACAAGATTTCATTCTTTTATATGGCTGAGTAATATTCCAGTGTATATATGTGCTACCTCTTCTTTACCCATTCATTTAACAATGGACGCTTAGGTTGCTTTCATTTTTTTTATTGGCTATTGTAAATTATGCAGCAATGAACATAGGGGTAGGAACATTAACTTTTGAAACATAGAGGTACTAGGGATTCAGGCACAGCTGGATTGTTAGCCATTTATAGTTAGCTAGATGACTCTGGGTAGCTCTCTGAGCTTCAGTTTCCCTGTCTATAAAATGAGTTTGATAATATTGCAGGTTTGCTAGGGAGATTCTTGAACTACAATACTAGAAGCTCTTCACTTAATGTCTAGAATAGTAAAGATACTCAGGAAACATTAAGTCCCTCTTAACAGACAGAGTTGTGATCTTTTTCAGCACTGGCGGACAGAGGGCAAATGAAGCAAAACACGGTCAGTGACCACCATCACAGGCACTCCTTCTGGTATTAATGAGAGTTCTTTGTAGCTGTGAAGTCCAGGTGATTTTCATTAATTCAACATAATAAATGCTTCCCAAATGCAACTGTCTTCCTCTAAAAGAATAAGCCCTAGGAAAGCAATCCCTCACCACAATGTCCTTGAAGGTACCTTGGGCACTCTGCATTGCTGTGCAATTGTGCTCAACTTAATCATACAGAACCACCTATTCATCGTTATCTTTCATTTTCCCTTTTAGATCTTAATCTGTTATTTCCCTCCTCCTCTGCCCAGAGCTCTTTTCTTTATAGAACTTCATATATAGGCTTCCTTTTGTCTCTTCAAGCCACTAACGTCTGTAATTATCTATTTCTTTCTTAATTTCTCTTTCATCCCACAAAATGTTTTTGTACTGTTGCTGTTCTGCTCCCTGAACTAAGACATGGAGCTGACTTGTTCAGTAAAGTTTACATCTGATTGAAAGGGTATGACCATACTTTCTTTGTAGTGTAATCATTTTCACATTAAGGGATGTAGAAATGTCTGATGGTATACCTCAGAAGAAATACCCTCAAGTAATCTTTCTAAGCAGGACGACAATGAGTAATGATTACAGTTAATTAAGTTAGGCAACCTCCATTTCCATTCACTTAGCAGCACTGCTAATTACATACTCATTCTACAAGATTTCTTTAGTTCTTCTGTAATTTGGATGCAGTGCTCTTTATAGGCAAGGGGATACGGTATAATTAATGAGCTTTCTCCGACCAACACCTCCTGTTTACTCCAAATGAAATCCAAATGAAAACTTCCACATCTGGAAATTGAGAGTTGAAAAAGGAGCAAGGAGAAAGATCAGTTGCATTTTAACTTCTTTCCAGCACAGCACATAATTTATAATTTTCATGATGTGTAATGTTATAATGTTATGTTATTCTAATATTTTATGGTAAAGAAAACAATAGCATTTCATTTATTTTGGAGTATTGGGAAATTGTGGCTGATTTTAAAATAAAATAAGTACAGGGCTTGTTTTTTAAAAATATGAAGGGAAATGATACTTTATGTTGTATACTTTTGTTTACTTTAGATACATATGTGTTGAGCACTTACTGTTTGCCAGGCCTTGAGTCTAAGTGAAAATGAGGAAAACCTAACTCTGATTCCAGGGTTCTTTATACAAACTTCACTTCTTTTAACAATTTACTCTTTAAAGGAAACTGGGAGAACTGCAGCATTACTTGGGTATATTGTTAATGGAGTACTTGAAAAAAATAGTTGATGTGCTTTGATCAGATGGGGATTGACGTACTTTAAGAGTTTTATTTTTAATCTGAAAATCCACTTCAATCTCATGCTCTGGGTAAACAGTCATTACACACAGCTGGCACAGTTCTGTACTTTCAAGAAGCAGGATTCAAGGTTTAACTTCAAATATAATGGTGAGTAAGTGATTTATATCATTCCTTTTATTTGAAAAAAATCAGGATTTACATAGATGGCTTTTTGCGTCAACCTTCAATCATCTCCATTTGCTTGAAGAATTAACTATTGCATTGTGGCTGGTAGTTGGTTTCAGATTGTCTCCGATTCTCAAATTGAATTTTAAAGGTATATCTGGAGAGAGATGTTGGGATGTCAGCACTTTAAGTGTTATATTTTCATAGGAAGTTTAAATGTGTTTTGAGCAGCACTGGACATTATTCAAGTTTGGTTTTCCTCCTGGCATCACACAGGTGCACAACTTCGCAGGTCCCGTCTCTTCTTTATGTGTCCTGTTTTCTGCTTCTCTTTCATAACATCGGTTTGCATAAATGAGTGTGCTGTGGAGTTCACATGGAGACTAGACAAAAATACAGGTGTCCTCATAATAATCAGCTCCTCTAATTCTCTCTGGCTTATGCTTCAGTCTCAGAGAAATCCCACATAAAGCAAGCAGCACAGTTATTACTAGAGGAACTGAGGTTACTGATTAGAAGGGAACATAATCAGGTAGATTGAGCCTGTGAGGGAAGGAACCATTGCTGTGAGAGGGGAGTGTCTGCAAAACGCTCCCTATCTTTCTGTGAAGAATACGAAACCTCACTTTTCAAGGCAGCCAGAGTGGAAGAAACAGGTGCAAAAAGATTGTGCGTTTGTCTGCTTTAGGGAGGATGGTCAGAGATTATGTACCTGCTTTATCTGTGCTTGGCTACGGCTCTACCTCCAGGTTTATCAGATCCCATAGAATGTGTAAGAGAAAAGTACCAACAGGGAAATCAGCAAAAAGCTTTCTATGAAGGTGTAGCAAGGCACTGCAGAATTTGAAATGTCTGAGGTCTCATCTGGTGAGTAAAAGCTGCAGATAAATGCAAAAGCCATTCAGAAGAGTGATAAATGCCATAAGCATTTGGAAGCAGGCTTCCCCAAAGGTGATTCCTTTGCTCAATTTGCAACCTCTATTTGCAACCTCTCAGATAAATTTGGATCATTCCTATTCCATATGACTTTTTCTAAAAGTTAAAGTGGGGCTTTTGTTGTGAGGAAGGGAGGGAAGGTGTTTGATGTCCGTGACCTATAAGATAATGCAAAATCAGTGAAGTGAGACGGAACCCAAATTCTACTTTTTGGATTATGGCTTTTATGAACTTTGTCTTCACAACTCCAAAATTATTTCTGATGTGAAGAAAGAAATTAAATGTAAATGGCTCAGACATTAGTTAATAAACAATATTTCTACTTCAAATTAAATTTTAAGCATCTAGATTGAATTCATAAGCGCATTAGAAAACTAATGTGAAGAATTTTTGTCTTAACAATAGAAATCTATGTAAATATACATATGTACATATATTTATGTATATTATATATGTGTATATACATATATTATATATATATATATATATATATATATATATATATATAGTTTCAAGACATTTATTATTGAAGAAAATAATAAAAGGTGTTGTGGGCAATATTTTAGACATGATCAAACATGCATAACTTACTGGGAAGCAAACTGGGCCACTGATTTTAAACAATAATTCCAAGCTTCCTAATTGCCTGAAATATTGAAAAATGATTTTAAAGATGATACATTTATTGTTCACTTCTAGCTAGTAAACAATGCAAAAATGTGCCATGATTAACCATGTTACCTGATTTTTTCAAATATTATAAGATATCCTAAAATTTTAAACTATGAAAGATTTATTGTTGGTCTATACAAACTACATATTAAATCACATTAATTCCTAAATTCCTAAATTTATTAAAATTCAGATCTCTTCTGACAAGTTTTTCTATCATTAGGAAGGAAAATTAGGCTAGATTTGGGGGGAAGCAGAACTAAAAGGCTTGAGATTAAGCCTTTTTAAAGTTATGAATATATATTAGGAAAAAAAGACTGTCCAATGAAATGTCTATCTCAATCTATCCCATAACTTGGTTTGTAAGAAAAGCTACTCATTTTTTGCAAGTCTTGCCTTTCATTTGCTTTGACCTAAGTGGATGCCATTTCTTACTTATAATTTGCCTTTTAGCAATCTTTTCCTAAATATTGTTTTTATTTGTGTTTTATTCATCAGACAGATTGTCCTGGAAGTGTAGAGGCCAGTTAATGGTTTATGAGTTCAAGCTGAGCTGAATATAGCTAAGCTCTGTCTTGCCTGACATTTTATCAAAAGCTGTGTTGATTTGCAATGTTTACCGACCTATTTATTGAACCCTCACAGCTTGAACTATGCCACCAAGCTTGCTAACATTGCTGAGATTATCTCTAAATGCATGTACTAACTAAGAAGGAAATAGGGAAACAGAAAAATAAGTTAAAAGCAATCCTTTACCTATTTTTAAATTATGCTTATATAGCTCTCAATCTATTTGTCTGCTTGTTTCCGTCAGAGTCCCATGACATATTTTTTTCTCTTTTTATCTTCACAAAAGCTCTAGTAGCAGATAGACTAGAGCAGTGATTCTCAGCCTTGAGTGTATCAAAATCCTTGGAGTGCTTATTTAAAAAATACAGCTTGCTGGGCTCCACTGAGTTTCTGATGCACTACTTCTGAGGTATGGCCCAAAAATTTGCATTTCTAAATGGCTTCTCAGGAGATGCTGATGCTGCTGGTGTGGGGACCACACTCTGAGAACCACTGACAAGATGAGAATGTTCTCATTTATGAATCAGAAACACCAAGATTCGGATAGGTTAATGAGGGTTTATCCAGTTGGAGGACATTCTGGCTAGAGGGAATAAACTCATATAAAGTTGATAGAATGGAAAATTGTCTAGTATGGCTGGGTTATCCAAGTTTGGTAGAAGGTAAAAAGGTACAAATAAAGTTCTGCTCTCTAAAATTTTAAATTTTTGGTGAAAAGACAAACTACCTATGAAATTAACTAATGCAGTACATACAGCAGGTACTCAAGAAATGGATTGAGATTTATGTGCCAGGTAAATAGTTGGGCTCAATAAAGTTTTTGGTGAGTGACTGTAAAAAAGAATTTAGCACAGGTTCATTATTAGAAACAAAATATTTATTTCTGTCTCTTAGTCTAGTTACCCAGGTTCTTTTTCTACGTTGTTCAGAAATCTTTACACTGCACAAGAAAATAAACACACATCCCTCACAAAATCGAGACATGTGTTAGATTAATGATTTGCATATTAAAATATTGAACACCTCTTTGGGAAAATTATTCTTCTATGGAAATTAGCAATAAAATTACTAAAATAAATAGTTGGTGCTTCATTCTCAAATATGTATTGTAAAGAATCCATTTTAAATTACTCTTTGGATTCTTATTCCCTGAGATACCTCCCTAAGTAAGGATTTAGTCTGATGTTTGGAACAAAATGAAAGCATGATACATGTTTTATAAGCACCTGAGTCTATACTGCACATCAAAGTCTCCCCTTCGGGGTCAGTAAAAATAAAATGTTTTCCAACTCACCTTACAGAAGCTTCATTATAATGCCTAATAAAAAAATGAAACATATTTTAAGATGCTAGTAACTAAATTAAAACATTCTAAAAATTATAACCTTTGCTATTTTAAAAAAATTCTGTGCACATTTGTTATGGTCCATTTCTTTCAGTAAAATTTATGCCTTGATATATTCTAATGGGGTACAACATTTAGATTAAATGTATAATATGGATAATTGACTTTTAATGGAATCTAATCTCAATGTTCATAACTTAGAGTTGGGAGTGGGCAGGCCTTTAAGGAAGTAGAGATGTTTATTATAATCATTTTTCAAATTTCTATATTAAATGTATCAAGGAAATAGATAATATCATGTATTTCAGTTTTATACTGTAATCTCTTTGTCTAGTCTTGCCAATTATATGCTATTTATATAGGCTTCAGAAATCATCAACACTACAATGTCATTCTCATGTTATTTTAATTCAGCTATTATTCTAAGTTGATGAAAAGAGGGTGAGGCTTAAAAACCAGATGTACCATATTTCTGGTTTTTAAGTAACATATCAAATTATTTATTTTGACCTGGCTCACTTATTAGTTTATTACTTTTGATTTCTCTATTCATGATGAAAACAATAATTACTAAAATAGATACTTATGATGAGGAATTATGATTTTATTATGAGAATTAAACCATCTTCAATGGTGTTTTGGAGTGTAAATTTGAGAAAAAGGACTAACACTGTACTATGTATCATATCCCTTGGCTTTCAACGTTGAATCATTAGCACTTAATGCCTGACTGGAATATAACAAGCTTCAATAACTTAGCTAAATACTCCTAAAACCTATATAATTTTATTAACCAATGTTACCACAATATCTAATCTAATAAAAGAGTATGCAAACTAACCCTCACTATATTACACCTAAGCCACGCCCACCAGCCAAGCCACACCCACCAGCCAATCAGAGATGATAAATTAACCCAGCCAAGATGGCAGCCAGCAGCCATGGAGCTAGAGCAAACAGGAGGCCAGCGATAGAGGAAACTACCTGCCTATGCCAACTGTGGCCTCTGCTCAAGGCAACAAAGTTTCAATTATAGAAGATAAATAAACCCCAGAAACCTGCTTCCAGCCAGCCTTGCTGGGACCTTGGGTCAATGGGAGCTGTGGCCAACCTGCAAACAGCCCTCAGCCCTTCACCCAGGCGGCCAGGCACCCCGGTAAGGACCCAAACCCTGAAAGGGCTGTGGGCAGCCTGCAAACAGCCATCAGCCCCTCACCCAGGCTGGCCCAGCACGCCAGCAGGTGGACATCGCCTGAGGGGTCCCAGACTGCTAGAGGGCACAGGCTGGGCTGAGGGACCCCCCCCCCTCGAGTGCACAAATTTTTGTGCACCGGGCCCCTAGTATTCAATAAAAGTGAATGAATGAATGGATGAATGAATCCTTTAGACAAATTTGCCCAGGAAAAAAAGAGGAGGTATTTTTATTTCAATTTGTAATGCTGTTTGTTTTGGTCCAAATGGATAATATCTATAACATTTTATTCTGATTGCTATTAGATCAGTAACTGAATGTGAGAACAAAGGGTATTTTGTGTGTGTTTATTATTATTATTATTTGACAAATTTATTTGAGTCTTTCCGAATATTATCATCTATTCATCTGTTTTAGTTTTCTGATTCCGCATGATCAAGCCAATTCATATCTCTTCAGTGTCACACACACACACACACACACACACACACACACACCATCCATGTAATGGGGGGGCAGCACTTGAAATTGAAATGGAAGTTAGGAAAAGGGTAAACACGAAATAGATGGATTTGTCCAGCCAATCAGAATTCAGCTTCTCTATTTTAGGGGAGGTGTTAAGAATATAGTTAAGACAGGAAGAGGAAGAGAAATAAAAGGGTTGAAGCAGGGGGTCCTTCCACTTTGGCAGCTTTAAAGGTACCAGACCAGAAAAAAAAGGTTTTGCTTTGCTTTACTCTGCATTCAAGACTCAAGGCAAGATTGAACATAAACCTGTGGAAAAGTTCTTTTAGCCTGGCTGGTATGGCTCAGTGGTTGAGCATCGACCCATGAATCAAGAGGTCACTGGTTCAATTCTCAGGCAAGGCACATGGCTGGATTTCAGACTCAACCCCCAGTAGGGGGCATGCATGAGGCAGCCAATCACTGATTTTCTTTCATCACTGATGTTTTTTTCTCTCTCCCTTTCTCTCTGAAGTCAATACAAATATTTTAAAGTTATTTTAAATTAAATTTAAATCACTTGAAAATACAGTACGTAAAGGGTTTTCTGCATTTTGTTTTTAAGAGTGAGATTCTGTCTGTGTAATGAATAATGGCTAAGGTGTGCTATAGTTCTTACAGAATTATCAGGAAATCCAGACAAATCTCTTTCCAATACAAAATGAGTATCAATGGTGTCTAATAAAGCTCTTAGGAAAAAGAGCAAGGAGGGGGAAATTTTACCATATAATGAAAGATAATGAAATGATTTATCATGGCTAATTGCATTAGATTATTTGACTTATGATTTTTGATACAAAAAATTTCAGTGTAAATGTAGTAAAATATATAGATACTAGAGGCCCAGTGCACGAAATTCATGCATGGGGATGGGCTACCTCAGCCTGGCCTGCACCCTCTCCAATTCTGGACCCCTCAGGGCATGTCCAACTGCCTCTCACAATCTGGGACTGCTGGCTCCTAACCGCTCACCTGCCTGCCTGCCTGATCACCCCTAACTGCTCCCTTGCCAACCTGATCACCCCTAACTGCTCCCCTCCTGGCTTTATCGCACGGTTCCTGGGTACCTGCAACTGGCTGGAGAAGGGAATCCTGGGTCCCATGGTGTGGAGTGAGGCAGAGGCAGTTAGGGGTGTGTGGCTTGTCCCTCTCCTGGGCTGCAGGTGCAGGTGCAGCTGCCGGCACCTGGGACTGCAGGGCAAGCAGCTTGTCCCTCTCCTGGGCCACAGCCTGGCTGGTCCCCATTCCTCTCTCCCCAGTGTTGAGTGTCTGAGCCATTAAGGTGTGACGGCATGAGAGTGTGATGATCATTTGCATATTAGCTCTTTATTATAAAGGATATTTAGTATGTGTCTTACCATAGAGCATGTACTTATCCAATAGATTGCTATCTAACTTTCTTTGGAATTTTAATTTTTAATCATAAACTAAACCAAACTAAGAGTATGCCACATGTGAAGCCATTGCAATTAATAAAACAATTTCTGTGTGAACTATCCTGTTGTTCAAATTTGTTTATAGTTATGCTTCAGATACTATTACCAAAAGAGTGACAGACTCCTGTAAGCATGAGTTTTAAACTTTTACCTTGGAGGCTTCCAGGACTCTGGAAATATTTCTATTGGTTTAAAAAGCAACCACAAAACAACAATAAAAATATTTCTACTCAAGGCCATGCATAGCACAAATAGAATGATTCTGTAAAGAGAATTTTGAAACATGAAGAGCTTTTGTGGTTCAGGTATTTCTAGTTAGCCGTTCAAATAAAGAAAGTAATTAAAAAAACAACTGAGTATTGAACAGGGATTATAAAATTCAACAGATATTGGCTTAGATTTGAACATTTGGAAACCAGTGTGAGGTAGTGCATGTTGATAAGTAGCAATGTGATATCAAGGTATTACAACTTATTTTAATACTTTTGGTCAACCTAAAAATATATAAAAACACTGCTGCATAATTTAGTAGACTGAGAAAAAGTTTGCAACTAGCATCCCCAAAGTCAAATGAAGAACGTTGGCGTTTAATTTTCCAATCTTCAAATAAGGGGGTTGGACTAGATGATTTATAAAGTCCCTAATACAGTTCATAACAAAAAACACCTTTAAGGAACATTTCCACAGAGGAAAGGAATAAACAAGGTTCTAAAAGAGAAAGATGTAAATGTTGCTGATGTTCTGTCCCATGCCCTTCCCACATGATTTCAGTGCAGTTCCTGCTCACCCATCTCAAGAGTTCCCATCTCTTGCTCCACTGCTCTGCCCGAGAGCTTATTCCAGCTTACCAACTGCAAACAGGCAATAGTAAGCCAGAAATATTGGGATGCAGGATAATAACACCAGGAGCAACCTTTAATTATGAGGAGATGGGAGGCCTTGGATAAAGCACTCCAGCCTCTTCATCCTCTAGTGGGACAATTCTGAAGTATGTTCTACACTGCTTCTCAGAAGGTCACCAGCTGGATAGAACCCCAGTTGCCTGCAGTAGTAATGTGTTCACTAATACACCCCTTATTGCCCTGCCAGTATGGTTCAGGGGTTGAACATCAACCTATGAACCAGGAAATCACGGTTTCTTTCCCAGTCAGGGCACATGTTTGGGTTGCGGGATCAATCCCCTGTGGGGAGGGGGGCATACAGGAGGCAGCCAACCAATGATTCTCTGTCATCATCGATGTTTCTATTTCTCTTTTCCTCACTCAAATCAATGAAAAAATTTTAAATACATCCTTTTTTTTCATCCTTCCCCTTCCTACTCTCACTTTCTCCACCCTCTTGCTTGTACTTGCTGAAATCTATTGCTACATAAACTAGGTGCAATCTAAGTCCTGGGTTTGATGTCAGTTTTGAGAAAATATAAATTAACACAGAATGTGAGAGATACATTATTTCACATGCTTCAAAAACCAGGGCAAGGGCATTTAAGATGTTGGAAGGAGGGAGAATGAGGGAGCTCATATGGGATGACTTTGTTCTGTTTAGTAACTAAAGAACAGTCATCCATCAAGACGGAGCAGGAGGTGAAGAGGAAGGAAACAGTTTGTGAACCTAAAAAGCAGTGGGAAGTTTTAGAAGAGCTGCTATAGGAAATGTGCAGTGGTTGTCACAATACATGAGCAAAAGGCTCATGGAACAGCAGAGAAAGCAGATGATGTCATCTATATCTTTTGATTCCATCCTAATATAAATTACCCATAAATAAGCACTGCAACAGCCCACCCCCAATTTGTCTTTGCCACTTGCACTTTTGACCCCTTCTACCCACAGTCCATTCTCCAAATAGCAGCCAGAGTGATCCTTTAAAATATATAAATCAGGTTGTGTTTACCTCTAGTTAAATATCATTATTATTCTGATAAATTCAATTCTGCCTTCCTCTTCCTCTGCAATCTCCCTGCACTTCAGCCACACTGACTTGCTTTCATTTCTCAAATGCCAGCCTCATTTCTGCTCTTGCAACTGTCTGAAAGACTTTCCTCTCCCATTCTCTATCTGCTTTGATTAACACTGAATATATAGTAACAAGCATATTGACAGGCACATTGTCTTAGCTTAATATATAGTTGCTGAATACCTAAATGATAAAAGAAGAGTAGGGTTTAGTTGAGTGTAGATTCACAGTAATTTATTGAGGCACAAGAAGACAGTAGTTAAAATTCTAATTTGTGGATTAGAGAAATTACATATATGTAAATACACACACACACACACACACACACACACACACACACACTAGAGGCCCGATGCACAAAAATTTGTGCACTCGGGGGAAGGGAGGTCCCTCAGCCCAGCCTGTGTCCTCTAGCAATCTGGGACCCCTCGGGAGATGTCCACCTGCTGGCTTAGGTCCACTTCCCAGGGGATCAAGCCTAAGCCAGCAGTCAGACATCCCTCTGGAAGCCCAGGAGCCCTCGGGGGATGTCCACTTGCCAGCAGGGAGCAGACCTAAGCTGCAGTCAGACATCCTTAGCTCTGCTGAGGAGGCAGGAGAGGATCCCACCACCAGTGCTGTGCTGGCAGCTGGCAGCTGGCAGCCTGGCTTGTGGCTGAGCAGAGCTCCCCCTGTGGGAGCCCACTGACCACCAGGGACAGCTCCTGCATTGAGCGTCTGCCCCCTGGTGGTCAGTGTATGTCATAGTGATCAGTCATTCCCAGTGGTTCTGCTGTTAGGGTCAATTTTCATATTACCCTTTTATTATATAGGATAGAGGCCTGGTGCATGGGTGGGGGTTGCCTGGTTTGCCCTGATGGGTGTCCCGGATCATGCTGGAGGTCCTTAGGGGGTGCCTGGCCAGCCTGGGTGAGTGGCTGATGGCTATTTTCAGACTGGCCACATCCCTTTCAGGAAGAGGGGTCTTGCTGGGGTACCTGGCCAGTCTGGGTGAGCGGCTGATGACTATTTGCAGGCTGGCCACAGCCCCTTCAAGGTGAGTGTCCCCCTCTGGGGTGCCTGGCCAGCTTGGGTGAGGGACTGATGGCTGTTTGCATTGAGGCTGGCTGGAAGCTGGTATCTCAGATGTATTTAACTTCTAAAATTGAAACTTTGTTGCTTTAACCGGAGCCCAGGTTGGGTTTCCCCTGACAATCCAGGCTCCCAGTGCTTCCTTGAGCCCAAGGCTGGAAGCAGGTGTCTGGGGTTTATTTATCTTCTATAATTGAAACTTTGTTGCCTTGAGCAGAGGCCACAGCTGACATAGGCAGACAGGAACCTTAGCTTCCTCCATTGCCTGGGCAAGCCTCCTGCTTGTTCCAACTCTGTGGCTGCCAGCCACCATCTTGGCTGGGTGAATTTGCATATAGTTGCTCTGATTGGCTGGTGGGTGTGGCGATTGGCTAGTGGGCATGGCTTAGGTGTAGCAGAGTGACATTAATTTGCATATTAGTCTTTTATTAGCATACACACACATATTTATGAGGTTCTTTGTATGTAACACACTAGAGTGGTCAGTTGGAGTCCACACTAGGCTGGACATCATACCATGGATTGTATGTGAAATGGGTATGACAGATGCTAGTATTAAAGATGATGAGCTTTAATACTGGCTGACATGGCTCAGAGACTGAACATTGACCTATGAACCAGGAGATCTTGGTTTGATTCCCGGTCAGGGCACATGCCCAGGTTGTGGGCTCCATCCCCAGTCGAGGGCATGCAGGAGGCAGCTAATCAATTATTCTCTCTCATCATTGATGTTTCTATCTCTCCTTCCCTCATCTTTCCCCTCTGAAATCAATAAAAAATATTTTTTAAAAGATGAGCAGTTTAGTAATTTGGGGGATTAGAATTAGTATCAAATACAGAAGCTATAGTTGGTATTGCCAATTTTAGTGAGAAGCCCTTCCAGTTTGGTAAAGCATGCTAAGTGCAATGGTAAAAGTAGTATATTGTTATGGATAAGGAGAGTGACACAAATGGAGTAAAAATTAGTGTTGAAAAGTGATATGGCACACAACGACAAATAGACAAATTGGCTTGGTTAATATAATACCCATGATGCAAGAAAAGCTACACCGTGATGGCTCAGAAAACCTAATTGCAAGGGACTTTTGAGGACAGCATATCAGATAATCATATGCCAAAAATATTTCATTTCAGAGACTTTAGTTTTCTCATTAATTTTATCACTAATCCATTCATTGTCAAAATGTATTTCAGGATTTCACATCAGGTTGACTTTAAAGCTTATATGCAGATGAAGGTTTCTTTTCCTTGCACTGAGTAAGGCAGTTAGTCCTATTCTGTGCTTAAGAGTGAAGCAAGCTTATGTTGGCTCTGCAAACAGGATTATTAAATAACCAATTGCTATTCAGACTGTGTTACATCCCTTAAAATTAAGCAAGAGTCTTCAACTTATTCAGCCTGAACACATCTGATATCCTCAGACAAGTAGGGTATGTAAATTAGAGAGCTCTGGCTTTACCAGTGTGGAATCAGGCATACTTTTTTTCCTTGGGACTCCATAACTAATAACCTGAATTGTCTAAATTTCAAGAATAGTCAGGTCTCCAATGATAAGCTTGGTTCCTTGTTTCTGCTTCTGTTTTGTCCCATAATATATGATGCTGCAAAGTACTTTTTACATGGAAATTTCAGCAAGTTGAGATAATCCTTTCAAAATGGATTTTTTCCATATTCCATTAGGATAAAATTCCAGACTACTAAAAATGTCAGGTTCTCAATGATGTGAGGAAATCATAGAGGAGATAGATAATGGTTTTGTACTCTGGATGTATGGGAGGAGTTCCAACTTCCATGCTGATTGAATGCCTTGGAGGCAGTCATTCTATAAAAGAGTAGATCTTAAATATTCTCACTACACACACATGCACACACAGCATAAAAACTGTGTGAGGTGATGGATGTGTTAACTAACCTCATTGTGGTAATCACTTTACAATATATACATGTATCAAATCATCACATGGTACAACTTAACCTTACACAATATTATATGTCAATTATATTTTAACAAAGCTGGTAAAGTGAACATCTGACATAACAATGTCCTTTTCATGACTACTTTCAGCAATTTCAGGGATCAAATAAGATAAAAAATATAAATGCAAAAAAGTAAAAGGTAATAATAATAAGTTACCTTTAACAACAGTGTTCTTAGTAACTAGTATATAACAAAAATTCATGATTCAAGGCCTTTAGCTAATTGGTTGTGAAATTCTCAAATCTAGTAGAAGTTCTTTTATTTATTTATTATTTTTAAAACAGAACATAATATTTCAATATACAAAGTCATATTGTACAACCAAGAACTAAAATGCCACTGTGAAATGGTAAAAACAAAACAAAACAAAACATGGTATTTTATTTGTAGTATTCCATTGACTATGCATTTTAAGGGTATGAAGTGTGTTGTCTTCATCTATATTCTCAGCATAAAAATATTATTTCTCCTACATGGGCCAATTAACTCACTTTGTCTTGTCTTGCTAGGATTATTCTTCCTTTTTGGAATCTTCTCCACTACTTATTTTGCTTTTAAAACTTTCCCATCTTCAAAAATTCATTCAAGAATTATAGCTACCACAACACTTTCTCTGATTCAAACCTTGCTTCATTCTGTAAATTTTTGTTATGCATAGTCATTTCTAGTCAGTTCTCAATTTAATTACTTATTATTTCCTACAAATTTTCTTTGATTCTGTAACATTTTATAACATTCTTGAGAGTAGGTGCTATGTCTTACATTCTTCTTAAATACCTCAGTAGGTATAGTTCTGTTTGGTCCCATAATATATGATGCTGCAAAGAACTTTTTACATGCAAGTTGAGATAATTCTTTCAAAATGGATTTTTTTTCCATATACCATTAGGGCATAATTCCAGACTACCCTGTTTGATCCATTGTTTACGAAACAGTAAGCATCAGATAATATTTTAAATTTATATTTATTGTTGAAAGTATTATAAATGTCCTCATATTTTCCTTGACTCTCTCCACTCCACACCCACCCACCCCAGGCCTTCACAGACTATTGTCTGTATCCATAGCTTATATATCCATGCATACAAGTTTTTTGGTTGATCTCTCCGAAACCTCCCTCTCCCCACCACACACATACACACACAAACCTTCCCTCTGAGATTGGATAATCTGTTCTATGCTTCTATGTCTCTGGATCTATTTTGTTCATTAGTGTATTTTGTTCATCGGATTCCACATTTGAGTGAGATTGTGTGATGCTGTTTTTCTCTGACTGGCTTATTTCATTTAGCATAATAATCTCCAGGCCCACTCATGCTGTCTCAAAGAATAAGAGATACTTCTTTTTTACTACCGCATAGCATTCCATGGTGTAAATGTACCACAGCCTTTTTATCCACTCATCCACTGATGGACACTGGGCATATTCCTAAATCTTAGCTATTGTAAATTGTGCTGCTATAAACATAGGGGTGAATACATTCTTTCTGACTGGTGTTTTGAGTTTCTTGGGATATATTCCTAGAATTGGGAACACTGGGTCAAATGAAAGTTCTATTCTTAATTTTTTGAGGAAACTCCATACTGTTTTCCATAATGGCTGCACCAGTCTGCATTCCCACCAGCAGTGCATGAGGGGTCCTTTTTCTCCACATCTTCCCCTACACTTATCATTTGTTGATTTATTAGTGGTAGCCATTCTGACAGGAGTGAGGTAATACCTCATTGTCGTTTCCATTTGCATCTCTCTGATGATGTCCACTTTGGAGAAGTGTCTCTTTAGGTCATTTGCCCATTTTTTAATTGGACTGTCTTCCTTTTGTTAAGTTTTATGAGTTCCTTATATATATTGGATATTAACCCCTTATCAGATATATCATTGGCAAATATGTTCTCCCATACAGTGGGCTACCTTTTCATTTTGTTGATGATTTCATTTGCTGTCCAGAAGATTTATATTTTGATGTGGTCTCATTTGTTTACTTTCTCCTTTGTATCCCTTGCCCTAGGAGATGTATCCACAAACATATTGCTATAAAAGGTGTCTGAGATTTTGCTGCCTATGGTTTCTTCTAGGATTTTATAGTTTCATGACTTACATTTAAGCCTTTTATCCATTTTGAGTTTATTCAAAATGTATGTTTTAAGTTGGTGGTCTAGTTTCACTTTTTTTCATGTACCTGTCAAATTTTCACAACACCATTTCTTGAAGAGACTGTCTTTACTCCATTGTATTCTCTTGCCACCTTTATAAAACATTAACTGAACATAATGGCTTGGGTTGATTTCTGGGTTCTCTTTTCTGTTCCATTGATCTACAAGCCTCTTCTTGTGCCCGTACCAGACTGTTTTGATTACAGTGGTTTTGTAGTATAACTTGATATCTGATATTGTGATCCCTCCAACTTTATTCTTCTTTCTCAAGATTGCTGAAGATATTTGGAGTATTTTAGTAATATGTTTTTAAAACACTGATAACTAATATTGTACTCATAGTAATGTTTCTGTTGATGGACATATAATTATCATATTTAGTGGTAGTTTAGGCACAGTGCACAAAAGGTACATCTCTCATTGTAATGCCTTTCATTTGGGAGATTCCCCTCATTACATTTGCATTAAAAGGAAAAATTATATCCCCTTGTCTATGATGGAAAATTATATCATTTCTGGCTTTGATTGCAGTATAATATATTCCAGCTTTTGGTCACCTTTGATAAAAATAAATATATGTAGAGTGAATATCTTAGAAGAAAGTAAAAACTAACTTTAATCATCTATGGATTTGTGATTGTTGCTAAAAATGTTTTTGTATGGATTTCAATAACGTATCAACTACTATCTAATATAATAAAAGAGTAATATGCAAAGTGACCATCATTCCAAGACACATAGGTCACACCCACCAGCCAAGCCACACCCACCAGCCAATAAGAGAGACTGTATGAAAATTAACCCAGCCAAGATGGAGGCCAGCAGCCACAGAGCTAGAGCAAACAGGAGGTTTCCATTGCAGCTGCCTGCCTAGGCTGGCTCAGCCTCTGCTCATGGCAAAAATGTTTCAATTATAGAAGCCATGGAGCTGAAGCAAACAGGAAGCTTCATTCCTTGCCTAGGCCTCTGCTCAAAGCAACAAAGTTTCCATTATAGAAGATAAATAAACCCCAGAAACCTGATTCCAGCCAGCCTTGCTGGGACGTTGGGTCAATGGGAGCTGTGGGAAGCCTGAAAACAGCCCTCAGCCCCTCATCCAGGCTGACCAGGTACCCCAGTAGAGATCCTAACCCTGAAGGGACTGTGGGCAGCCTGAAAACGGCCCTCAGCCCCTCACTCAGGCTGGTCAGGCATGCCAGCAGATGAACATCCCCTAAGGGGTCTCAGACTGTGAGAGGGCACAGGCTGGGCTGAGGGACCCCCCACCCCTGAGTGCACAAATTTTTGTGCACCAGGCCCCTAGTTTAGTTGTAAGCATGAATGAGAAAGGGCATGGTCAATAGTCAATACTGAGTCAATATGTGTTCTTCTACATATTTTCAGTGTTCATGCTAACTAAAAGTGTATGTTGTGGAATGATCTATTCCTGAATATCTAAATGAGGTTGATCGCTTTGTTACAAATATCCACAATTTTTCTGAGTAGTTGCTATTAAGATACAGAGTCTTTAGGAGAACTTTATGGGCTAATAAGTTTAGTATGATTAACATCAATGTACCTCTCTGGTCTGATCATTCTCCCCTTAGAACTTGAATCTGAGGATGTTGTAGCTATGCTCTCCCATATTGAATTATAAAAATGTTAGCCTGGCTGGTGTTGCTCAGTGGTTGAACCAGGAGGTCAGGGTTCGATTCCTAGTCAGATGCCCAAGTGGCAGGCTCAATCCTCAGTAGGGGTTGTGCAGGAGGCAGCCGATGGATGATTCTCTAGAGCATCATTGATGTTTCTATCTCTCTCTCCCTCTCCCTTCCTCTCTCTGAAATCAATAAAAACATATTTTTTAAAAATGACAAACACAGACCCTATTAGTAAAACACAGGTTCTACTTTTTGGGTAACCTACTATTACATGTCTGAGGAAATACAACATTATTTATGTTTGCATAATATTGGCTTCAACATTTTATTTTCAACTTAATAAACTTGTTAAACATAAATTTGAATTATCAGGTTCTTATGTTACTTGTCTTTCTTTTCTCATTTTCTATTTATGCTCTTTTGCTGTGGTCTGGACTTTCATTTTAACAAGCTTAATATACAAGAGAATTTTCTTTGTAAAATAATGAGTAATATAGGCAACTGTAGAAGGAAATACAAAATGTGAACATGCTAAAGGGCTATAACTTTTACCTACACATCTCTTGTAATAGTATTTAAGTTGTGTATTCAGGATTACATTGGCACCTATTCCTATAGCACACTGATATGAGATTTTTACTATCAAAAATATTTTTCATTTGATTAGTTTCATAGAATTATATTACATTTGTAGCATAATCTACACCTTATGGTTTGGGGATATAAATTTAAAGACTAACTTATCACCATTAGCAAGTTGTTCAGCTACCTGTGAGAGCATCTACAGTTTAGTCATTCTAGAACATCCAATGGCTATGAGAGATAATTTACTTTTCTCATTACACAGGCATCATGTTAAAATATAATATGTACATGTGACAACTTATCTTTAGGGAAAAAATCTATGAATCACTCCTGTAACATTTGGAATTAAATTCATTAACCAAAATAATACCATGCTTCATCTTTTAAATTGTGCTTTCTTAGCATCTGGTCCTTAGTCTGGCTAATTGCATTATAATGGCTCTGTGTTACAACAGATGCTAGAAGGTTTTTTTTTCAAGAATGGTAATTTTGTTTCAAATTTTGAAATACCTGCCTTGAAACTGTCATTCCTATTTACTAGAGCCAGAGGGAGATGAAACCTATTTCTTTTTTTCATGTGAAAAGTATTAAAAGCTCAACTTTGTTCAAAGATCAAGAACTATACTTTTTCACATTAAAAGCTTCCCCCCCCCCCAATTAGTTTGTTGAATGCTGCACTTCTGGTGAGGTCAACAAACATAAAGTGGCTAATACAATGAATAGTGCCTAGCATATTTCTTTTTTGTGTATATAATTAATATTCTTACTTTTATATGTTAAATAAATGAATATATTATTGGAGTTACACAATAGGGTGTACAATTCCTATGGGGAATAAAATAAAACTTCTGAGGAAGAATCAATATTTGAGATATTAGTATAGATGTGTGTGAGTTTTTTCTTCTTCTTTATATCAGGGAAGTTTTCTGTCATTATTTCTTCAAACAGGTTTTCTATTTCTTGCTCAGTTTCCTCTCCTTCTGGTACCCCTATTATGTGGATGTTGTTTCATTTTGTGTTATCCCAAAGTTCTCTTAGGCTCTCTTCCTGCTTTTTAATTTTTTTTTTCTGGAAGCTGCTCTTCTTGGGTATTTTTTCCTACCCTGTCCTCCAGCTCACTGATGCAGTCCTCTGCTTCTTCTAGTCTACTGTTGTGCTTTCTGTTGTGTTCTTTATTGCAGTGATGTCATTTTTCATTTCTTGTTGGTTCTTCTTCATTTCCTTTTGGTTTTTATACATATTGTTGCATTTGTCTTCCAACCTTATCACCATTGCTCTGAATTCTTTCTCTGACATATTTCTTGCCTCCATTTTGCTTACTTCCTTTTCCAGTGATTCCTCCTTTGCTTTTGTATGGGTGCTGTTTCTTTGTCTCCCCATGTTCACTCCTCTCAAGGTGTCTGGTTATGTAGCTCTCTTTCTCTCCTGCATTGACTTAAAGGCATGAAATACAACACAACAAGACACAACACACAGGGCACCAAACACAAATGTATTCACAATACTAATAACCCCAAATAAAGGTGACCACCAGAGAAAAGAGAATTAGGGGAGAGAAAGAGTGCAAAAATGATATTGAGAAAAGGTAAAAAATGTAAAAGAGAAAAGAAAGAGAAGAAAAAAGAAGGAGGAAATATATGTATATGGGGAGAAAACTCCAAAAAACCAAGAGCTAATAAAAAAAAATGCAAACAATAAACACTCTGAGATGAATGCAAACAACAAACAACAACTAATCAAAAAAATACAAACAACAAACCCCCAGCTGAATCTGAGGAGGCAGAGCTCTCTCTAAGTGATCTCTGACCTTTCCATCCATGGATTGCCTCACCAGCTGTGTTTAAATAGCCAATTTTGTGTGGTTGTTGTTCGATTCAGCTGTTCCTTCTGTCTGCTCTGTGAGAAGGTTCAGGGCCTGTCCACATACTCAGCGCCACTTTGTCTGTCCCTGGAAAAACTGGAGTCTCGGTATTCATGGGTTCGCAGCTGAAGCAGCTAGTCCCTGGGCGATGGGTTGTAGGGTTCTAGGAGGTATCTTAGGTCTCTCTGATTGAAGGTAAGGCTGGGCTTCTGACCACAGCTGCTCTTCCCCTTCAAGATGGCATGGTCTCTACAGCAGAGCCAGCAGCTCTGGGAGAGATTTCAGCAATAGTAGAGGCTGCCCATCCAGGGGAGCCTGGTCCACCAGTCCCCAACAGTCCTGTGGAATATAACTGTCCTTCACTCACAAATACAGACACTCCCTGCATGTCCACGCACTCTTCTTTTGCTCTCTCACTCACACACTATCTTGCAGCCTGCTGTCCTGTCAGCTGCCATCTTGGATCCTCTCTATTAATGTCTTTAACATTTAGGAGCAGCAAAGCATTGCAAAATCTCTTTCAATTTTTATGAATTTAGATATGGATTTTGGATAGGAAAGTTGAAAATAGACTCCTTATTTTAATTCTATAATAGTGAAATTTATTATATTGTTTTATATCATATTATATGTTATTTATAGTATATGCATTTGACAAATGTGTGAGATATTTACTCTATATAGTTACTTTTTATATCAATATACAGTTTTATTATTTATTGAAATCGTGTCATTAAAACACTAAGAGAAATGACATTTGTCTTTTTGTTTATTCTCTAATTTGATTAAATTGAACAGAATAATAAGTCACCTATATCTATACCAAATATTATGCTAAAAACAAAACAGAAGGAAGATGAAAAACTAATCATATGGGTTTATATGATATCAGGTTATTGGAAAACATGCAAACAATATGCTCATTTTCTTCCTAAGTATTGGGCAGGGTTCTTAAAATATAATGAAGAAATAGCCATGAATCAGGGAATTGAGCATTTTTTTTCTCACTTTCATTATCTAATAGTGAACTGCCCCTCAGTGTGTCATTTAATATTGTTGTTAGAGCTGTCCATTTGAAAGGCTGAAGTTTGTGATAATTCCCCTGTCCCATCTTCAGGATGTATTGTAGATACTGCTTGGTCTCTGTGGTTAGATATTTGAGCTCCATGGCAACTTATGTCACGAATGAATGAGAACATTATCAGCAGCATTAGCAACACTCTCATAGTTGTCTGTTGACCTAGGGGGAATTACAGAAAATATAACAAACTCAATTTGCTTAGTCCCAGGTGCTTTTTAACTTTAATTTTCAACTTTCTCTGTCTAAACAAAAGAATATACATAGCACCATGTGTGGCACCCACTGACAAACTGAATTAAAATTGTTAAATGTCTTCATGTGTTGTGATGTGATAAGGGCATTATTAAAATCAGCATCCAAACCTTCAAAACTCAAATCAGCCACCATTCACCACACTTTGCAGAGAACTTGGATTGTGCCAGTGCTTCTTTCCTGTGATAAAAACATGAAGAGGAACAAGTCAAAACCCTGCCCTTGAGGCCACACAGCCAAATTGTAGGGTTCTTAATCTGAGGTCCACAAACCAAGATAGGAGAAAAAAATTGCATCTTTATTTTTACTAACCTCTAACTACCCATCAGCATTTTTTCAATTAGGAAGAGAGGTAATACACGACAGTATTAGCAGTATCTGTGTTATCACCTATATTTTTATCTCAAATCCTAGTTGTGGATATTTTGAAAGATCATTGATATTAACCATGACTTTGAATTTATATTAATTAGTATATCTTCAACTAGTGCATTAATAACACACATATTCCTTTATTTAATATTTGATAACTATATTGTAACATCATTAATTTACTTTGCATTCTTATATGATTTTTCTTTTTATTGTATGCATTTTAAAACATTCTGGGAAGTGTACCATATGCTACACCAGATGCTAAAGGGCTCTGCAGCACAAAAATTGTTAAGAACACCGTATCTAGAAGAGACATAGGCAAATGTGTATAATACCATCGTAGAGAACAATAATAGAGGCACATACCAGATGCTGTGAAATTGGGCATAACTATCCCAGCCGGAGGCCTGGTAAGGCAGTGTTTGATTTTGTCTTGAAGCAAGTGTAATCGTTTCACTAGTGATAACATGTGAGAGAAGACATTCTGGAAAAGAGAAAAGTAGGTGCAAAGTCACCTGGTAGGAGCATGTAGGGCAGGGGCCAGAGAGCAGCTTAGTGTGACAATGGAAAAAAACATTTTTATTTCTTTATTATTGGGGGCATCCTATGCTGTTTACATTTGTCAATCTGTAGCATTCCATTTGCCAAGACATTTTTACTAATCATCCTAAAGATTAACATCATAGACAACAGTTGGAAACATCAAAGAAGAGATCAAAGCAGTGTCAGCTTTTTAAAGCTCTCATTATTTCAATCAACATCTACCTGTAAGGGGATAAAAATTAATCGGTTTCACCTTCCCACTTTATCATCATGTGTTCAGACCACTATCAGTCACTATAGGCCATAATTGGCTAACAGTACATCTCAAGAGACTGAACCACATAACTGGATAATTCTTTAAACACCCACAGGGTTGTTCTTTAGTTATAATGGTGAAAGGCAGTTTTATTTGCCATGCTCAGACTTCCTGAACTTTTGCTTTGTCTGGATTTCTGGGACAAATGTCGATGTGAGTATTAGATTATAAAGAAGGTCATTCAAAGAAGCAGCCATGATTACAAGGAACTAAAGACACGGAGTAACCTGAAAGACACACCAGTGGACTCAGATTGTCTATTTAAACTGTCCCCTTCATCTAGGCAATATTGTGCTACATTCCTTGTTGAGTGAGAAGGCTCATTTCTTTATCTTCTCTTTTCTTTTCTAAATCTTATTTCCTTGTGGTAAGAACATTTAATATGAGATCTACCCTCTTAAAAATTTAAGTGTATGATAAAAGATTGTTAATTATAGGCACTGTTTTACAGCCGACCTCTAGAATGTATTCCTCTTGCTTAACTGAAAGTTTATGCCCTTTGCACTAGTAATTCCAAATTTTCCCTTTCTCCCAGCCTATGCATGCTAACCACCATTCCCCTCTTTGATTCTATAAATTTGACTATTACAGATATCTCATATAAATGAACTCATGCAGTGTTTTTCTGTGTCTGGCTTCTTTCATTTAGCATCTGTCTTCCAGGACTATCCATGTTGTAGGAAATGGCAGGATTTCTTTCATTTTTAAGGCCAATAATATCTGTGTGTGTGTGTGTGTGTGTGTGTGTGTGTGTGTGTGACATTTTCTTTATCCATTCTTTCATCAATGAGCATTTTAGTTTGTTTTCCCTTCTTGGCTATTGTGAATTGTGATACTATGAACATGGGAATGTAGATATCTCTTTGAAACCCTGATTTCAGTTATTTTGAATAAATATCCAGGAGTGGAATTGCTGTCTCATATTCTATTTTTAATGTTTTGAGAAATCTTCATGCTGTTTTCCAGAGTGACCGTACCATTTTGCATTCCTACCAAAAGTGCACAAGTATTCCAATTACTCCTCGGTAACACTTGTCTTTTGTTTTTGGGGGTTTTTTTTGGTGTTTGTTTTTTTTTTGATAGTAGCCATCCTGACAGGTGTGAGGTGCTATCTCATTGTGGTTTTGATTTGCATTTCCCTGATGATGAATGGTGCTGAGCATTTTTTCCTGTAGCTATTGGCCTTTTTGTATGTCTTCTTTGCAAAAATGTTTATTCAAGTTCTTTGTCCATTTTTCAATCGGGTTTTTAGTTTTTCTTTGCTATTGAGTTGTAGTTTTTTCCTTACATATTTGGAGACTAACCCTTTATCAGATGGTTTGCACATATTTTCTCTCATTACATAGGGTTCACTTCTTAAACAACTCTTCCAATAATTCCCTTATTACTGGCCTTGATTTCAAATAGGAATCTGCAGAGACCTAAATAGGTACCAATCTAAAGTTACATTTGAAACAATGGTTATCTATAATTTTTTTAAAATAAACATGAGCATATTTGCATGAGCATAGTTTTAAAAGTGGTTGAAGTACAGAAAAAAATATTCCAGAATGAAATATAACAAATCAAAATATATAACACATTAAACTGTGGTAAAATAGGCCATAATTAGATGCATTTATATCATTGGTATTACAGATTAGATATAATATGTCCCCTTTATTAAATATTTAAACCTGCCAATAAAATTGATAATATAGTCATGAATATGCTTTTTACTTAAGGGTATCATCTTTAAAATTGTACAGACTTAGGTTTAAACCACTTCTTAAATGTGTAACCCTACATACATTTCTAAAGTATCTGAGCTTCAGTTTTCTCATCTGTAAAGTTGATTGAACTGGAAAAAAAACGAATAGAACTAACTTAAGTATTGTACTGAAGTGTGTAATTGGTATTTTGTAAGCACTTCAAAAATGGTAGTCATTCCTATTACTTATTCTCAATGAAAACATTATTTTTAATGTTGGTAAACCTGTTGATATAGTATCCAGCATAATTTTGCTTCTTCCTAAATCAATCAACTTGACCTTCTTATTTATAAAGTCCTCAATATGAATGTTACTTTATTCAATTTAGAGGTTAGTTTCATTTAAGGAAAAATGTTTCCAGATCAAAATATATACTTTGAAATTCACATGCATTTAATTTAGATTCATCATTAATTTCTAAAGACCCTGGAATTATGAAATGAGCACAATGATTATAGTTTTTATGAATAAAGGAAGGAATCATTCTTTTGGAACTCGACTCTCCTCCATGTAGTTAATGTTTCCTTTCACATTTTATAAATTCTGTTGCCTTGTTCTTATTTCTATTATGACTGAAATTCTGTTATTTTGAATATGAATCACCATGCATAAGTTCATAGTCAATATGGGGTTTTAAATAATCATTACCATGGAATTTATCGAGTACTACTTCCCTGGAGTGTACATTCCTAAATTTAAAAAAAAACTGCTTCTTTAAAGTTAGTGTCCCTGTTCTCTTATACTCTTTCCACATTCCCAGCTGTCTTTCTAATGAAGTTTGTTAAATATATCTTGACAGCAGTTGATGTTTTCTTCCTGCCCCCTATGCATTTATGAGGCTCAAACTTCTTTGTCTTTTTTTTTTTTTTTTTCAAAGAAGTCAAGCAAAACATTATCTGGGTCCTCTTTTGTGCGCAAAGAAAAGCATCTAGAAAGCAAAATGGTACAGAAATTCCAGAAGGATGTGGACATGGAAGTTGTTTCTAACAATCTCACTGTCTGTAGCCATGTCTATGAGCGCAATGGAAAACCTTTAGAGACTTAGAACATCTAACTTAATTATTTTCTCCTTATTAAGTTTTGTAAAAATATTTTTATTGAATTTATTTGGGTGGCACTGGTTTGAAAGCTTTCACTTTCATGCATTTTGAGTTAATTCCTGCTTGTGCAAAACCTTTTAGCCACTTGCTGCAGTAAATGGAAAACTGCCATAGCGTGACGAGATGTGGGCTGCAAACATGACCACACAGGAATCAGCCAACTCTCTCAAAATCTGTATTGCTCCCTCAATTTCACAGCCTCGAGTAACTAGACAATTTTACGCTTTTAATGTCTGTCAGCTCCAACAGGATCTTATAAGCAACTAAAGTCTCTGTTGGAAGTCAATAAGGAGACATCTGAAATAACACTTGATGGGGTGAAGACAAAGGACAGGTTTAAAATGCTGTAAGAATAATTATAAGGATGAATGAATATGGGGAAAATAATGAGGAACACTTCTGAATGTTCATAGTTTGGCTTTAGAAGATGACTGGGCAAATAATTTAATGAAAAAATAGAGTAAATATTTAGTAAGCACTGACTATGTGCAATTTGCTGAGCAAAGTAGCTATCTATAAAATTACAAACTTCCTCCTATTAGAATAGACATTTTATTATGCAATTGGAGCTATTGATGAGGCTTTAACATAATGTTTAGCTACTGTTCATTTTGGTTGGGAGGAGGGGGGCAGCTTGATTATTTTCATTAATTTGGTTACTTTGTTTACTTATACTTAGCTCTGAGAAGGTGATCACATTTGAGTTCAAAAAGTAGATTCTTGTCTCTAACTTGAAAGCCACTATTTCCCTAGGCTGTGAATCATACTCAGTTTTATAAATTTGCTTTTCTAATGTGGACCTCTGTGATTGAATTAAGAATGGTTCAATTCCTGTAGGTAAAAATTTTGTTCAAATACAAACCCACTGTGCTATTATTTAAAAATGTAAACCATGTATAGTTCTGTACTAAATTAAAACATTATTTAAGTGGGCTAACTCGTTTAGAATTTATGTAGTATAACCAGATTCTAGGAGGAATTTTACCTGCAAAAGGATACTGTTAAGTAAATCAATATTGTATTCATGATTCTGAGAATTATATAAACTCTTAATGGGCACTATCAATTCTTCTTTTGAAAAAAAACTATTGATATTCTGCTCTTAAATTACTCTCATTTATACTGCTCCCCTGGGGACCTAATTAATCATCACTTACGATAACCTAATTTGAACTTTCATTCTGCTCTTAGGGAAAAATATTTAAAGACATAATGATTTGCTGGTTCAGATGTTTCATTATTTTTGTCATTCCTTAAACTAGATTGAATTACAAAAAGTTCATTATAAAATCACATTTTATGCAATACTCTTGTAGGGGTTACTTGCATTTTTTAGTTTGTGTTTACAAATTGTAGCTAAGAGGGGGTGGGAGGATGTAGAATAGGGAAAAGGGGTAATAAATGGTCATGGAAAGAAATTTACATTGGGGGATGAGTATTCAATGTAACATACAGACAATGTATTACAGAATTGTACACTTGAAACCTATATAACTTTATTAACCAAAATCACCCCAATAAATTCAATAAAATTTTATTTAAAAAAGAATTGTGGTCCTAACTGGTTTAATTCAGTGAATAGAGCATCAGATTGAGGACTGAAGGGTCCCAGGTTCAATTCCAGTCAAGAGCATGCACCTTGGTTGTGGACACATCCCCAGTTAGGGGATGTGCAGGAGACAGCTGATCAATGTTTCTAACTCTCTATCCCTCTCCCTTCCTCTCTGTAAAAAATCAATAAAAACTATATTTAAAAAAAAGAATTGTGGCTCAGAAAAAAATGGCATAACTAATTACACTTTCCCATTAGTGACTAGTCAGTTGTGGTTATACATTGAACACTCTAAAATTTAATTTAAAAAGAAATCAAGTTAAGGTTTACAATTCATCTGTCATGACTGGAGGCTGGACCAACTGGAAGTCAGTCCTGCAGACAGCACTGGATTGCCCTGGCGACCCAGCAGTGACTGCTGAGTGGGCTGCGAATCAGGCCCAGAGAGAGGCCTGAAGAGAGAAGCACAGTCTGATTTGTAGCCTGTGTGGCAGCTGTTGATCAGCACTTGCCTCTCTCTTTCTCTCCCAGTGGAGCCAGCAGCCATGCCTTCATTTCTCTCCAAGCCTCCACAGGAGCTGCTGATTAGTCCTGTCTTTCTGATCAGGCCCAGTTGATAGGCCTAGAGACACTCACTGGCATAAAAACTGAACAATCAGGACCAAATCTGGGTCAACTGTGAGGAGCCAATGGCTACCTAGGAGGTGGAGCTTTTCATGCTTATCGGCATAAAAATGACCAATCAGAAACAAATCCGGTCTACTGTGAGGAGCCAATGACTGCTTAGGAGGTGGAGGTTTTGACACTGACTGGCATAAAAACTGACCAATCAGAACCAAATCTGGGTCAACTGTGAGGATCCAATAGCTGCCTAGGAGGTGGAGCTTTTGACACTGACTGTCATAGAAACCAACCAAACAGAACCAAATTGGCTGGCAGAGGGCAGTTGGGGGCAATCAGGCAGGCAGGCAGAGGGGTTAAGCGCAATCAGGCAGGCAGGCAGGTGAGCAGTTAGAAGCCAGCAGTCCCAGATTGCAACAGTGATGTCCAACTGCAGGTTTAGGCAGTCGGACAACCCCCAAGGGGTCCCTGATTGGAGAGGGTACAGGCTGGACTGAGGGAACCTCGCCTCCTTGCACAAATTTCATGCACCAGGTCACTAGTATTTGATATAATGATGCTAAAAGTATATCTTGCTGATTATTAATATTACTGATTTTTTAGTGTATGCTAAGCTTTTACAGATATCATTAGCCATTTACCAAACAGTGTCATCCCAGGTTCCTTCCCAAAAGAACTCTGATTTTTAAAAAAATCTTTATTGTTGAAAGTAGTACATATGTCCTTTTTTTTCTCCCATTGACCCCTTATAGCCCACCCCTGCCCCAGACCTCCACCAACCGTCTGTCTGTGTCCATGGGTTATGTATATATGCATACAAGTTCATTGGTTGACCACTTCCCACCCACCTACCCACCCCTCGTCTTCGCTGTGAGATTTCACAGTCTGCTCCATGCTTCTATGTCTCTGGATCTATTTTGTTCAGCAGTTTATATTGTTCATTAGAGTCCACATATAAGTGAGATCATCTGATATTTGTCTTTCTATGACTTGTTTATTTCACTTAGCATAATACTCACAAGGTCCCTCCATGCTGTCTCAAAGGGTAAGAGAGCACTTTTTTTACTGCTGCATAGTATTCCACAGTGTAAATATATCACAGCTTTTTCAAATATATTTTATTGATTCTTTACAGAGAGGAAGGGAGAGGGATAGAGAGAAACATTGATGAAAGAGAAATATCGATCAGCTGTCTCCTGTACACCCCCTACTGGGGATGTGCCCACAACCAAGGTACATGCCCTTGACTGGAATTGAACCTGGGACCCTTCAGTCCACAGACTGATGCTCTATCCACTGAGCCAAACTAGTTAGGGCACAACTTTTTTCTATACTCATCTACTGATGGGCACTTGGGCTGTTTCCAGATCTTAGCTATTTTAAATTATGCTGTTATGAACATAGAGGTGCATACATTCTTTCTGATTTGTGTTTTGGGACTCTTAGGATATATTCTTAGTAGTGGGATCACAGGCTCAAATGGCAGATCCATTATTAATTTTTTGAGGAAACTCCATACTGTTCTCCATAGTGGCTGCACCAGTCTGCATTTCCACCAGCAGTGAAGGAGGGTTCCCTTTCTCCACATCCTCTCCAGCACTTGTCATTTGTTGATTTGTTTGTGGTAGCCATTCTGACAGGTGTGAGATGATACCTCATTGTCATTTTGATTTGAATCTCCCTGATGATTGGTGACATTGAACTTTTTTTCATATGTCTCTTGGCCTTCTGTAAGTCCATTGTGGAGAAGTGTCTATTTAGGTCCTTTGCTAATTTTTTAATTGGATTGTGTGTCTTCCTTTTGTTAAGTTGTATGAGTTCCTTATGTATTTTGGATATTAACCTCTTATCAGATATATCATTGCCAAATATGTTCTCCCATATGGTGGGCTCCCTTTTCATTTTGTTCATGGTTTATTTTGCTTATTCAGAAGCTGTTTTGTTTTTAATATAGCCCCATTTGTTTATTTTCTTCTTAGTTTCCTTTGCCCTAGGAGATGCATCCACAAGCATATTGCTACAATAAATGTCTAAGATTTGGGATGCCTATGGTTTCTTCTAAAATTCTTATGGCTTCACATCTTACATTTAAGTATTTTATCCATTTTAAGTTTATTTTTGTGTATGAACTAAGTTGGTGGTAGTTTCTTTTTTTTGCATGTTTCTGTTCACTTTTCCCAGGACCATTTATTGAAGAGATTATCTTGACTCCATTGTATGCTCTTGCCTCCTTTGTCAAATATTAGTTGAGTGTAACCGGCTTGGGTCATTTTCTGGGGTCTCTGTTCTGTTCCATTGATCTATATGTATCTTCTTGTGCCAGTACCAGGCTGTTTTTATTACAGCGGCTTTGTAGTATAAGCTGATATCTGGTATTGTGATTCTTTGTTCTTCTTTTTCAAGATTTCTGCAGCTCTTCAGGGTCTTTTTTCGGTTCCACATAAATTTTTTGGAGTATTTCTTCTAGAGCTGTGAAATACGCCATTTGGTAATTTAATAGGGATGTCATTTAATCTATAGATTGCTTTTGGTAGTATGGACATTTTAAAGATGTTAATTCTACCAATCCATGAACTCTTCAATGTCCTGTAGTTTTATGAGTACAAGTCATTTACCTCCTTGGTTATGTTTATTCCTAGGTATCTTAATTTTTTTGTTGCTATGATAAATAGGATTGTTTGTTTAGTTTCTCTTTCTAATAATTCATTACTGGTTTATAAAAAAGCCATCAATTTCTGGGTGTTCATTTTGTATCCTGCTACATTGCCTAATTCATTTATTAAATCTAGTAGTTTTTTGGTGGTGTCTTGGGGGTTTTCTATGTACAATATTATGTCATCTACAAGTAATGAGAGTTTTACTTCTTTGGTTCCAATTTAGTTGCCTTTTATTTTTCTTTTTGTCTGATTGCTGTGGCTAAAACTTCAATTAGTATCTATACTAATAAAATAGTATAACCATGGTGGCAGGACCAAGGCAAAGTCAGTTAGGAGTGATTAGGCCATCAGGGGAGAACAGTTAGGGGGATCAGGCCTGCAGGGGAGAACAGGTAGGGCGATCAGGCCAGCAGGCAGGCAAGTGATTAGGAGCTAGTAGTCTTGGATTTCGAGAGGGATGTCCAACAGCTGTGGGATCGGGCCTAATCCGCACTCAGACATCCCCCAAGGGGTCCCAGATTGGAGAGGGTGCAGACCAGGCTGAGCAACAACCCCACCCCATCCACAAATTTCGTGCACCAGACCTCTAGTGTTGAATAAGAGTGGTTAAAGAAGACATCTTTGTCTCGTTCCTATTCTTAGGAGAAATTGTTTCATTTTTTGCCCTTTGAGTATGATGTTGGCTATAGGTTTGTCATATTGGACGTTGTTATGTTGAGGTACGGCCAAGAACTATGGTTTTATTCAGATACCCATCCACACTATTTGGCAGTAATCTTCAGGAGAGAGGTGATCCTATCACTTTGTCACAGGAAATAAATCATACTTCATTTATTTCATTTATGTGTTCTCATACCCCTTGCCATTTGTAGGTTTAAGTGTGGGATGGGATTCAATTTAGGTCAATGACGCATGAGGCAAGTTTCTCTTATCAATGAAAAAGATTCACTTAACAAGTAAATGGTCATTCTTTTGTCAAGCTATATATCTTGATAATATATATCTTGATTATCTATATTCTATCTATATATATGTATATATATATATATTTATTATAATCTTTTTAAATATATTTTATTGGTTTTTTTAAAGAGAGGAAGGGAAAGGGACAGAGAGCAGAAACATTGATGGGAGAGAAACATCAATCAGCTGCCTCCTGCACACCCCCCACCGGGGATGTGCCCACAACCCAGGTACATGCCCTTGACTGGAATCGAACCTGGGACCCTTCAGTCCCCAGGCCGACGCTCTATTCACTGAGCCAAACCAGTCAGTGCTATATATTATAATCTTAAATACAGGATGTCTACTGATTTGTTTATAATTCAAAAAGTATTTACTGAGATAGAATGGAATCTGGATCTGTCCTAGTATACAATGTACAGTAACACATTTCTGTTTAACAGATTAGACATTCACAAAAATGAATTACTATTATTCATTCTTTCATTTTGAGGGAATATTATTTTATTTCAAAGAGAGAAATACTTATTGTGACAAGAAATAAGCTTGATTTAAATTAAATATGACACAGAAATAGTGTATTAAATCCTGTGAATCTAGACAACAATGATTATTTTACTGTCTCAGAAAAGTTTGGGAAGTTTGAATTTAAATGCAAACTTGTATTTGAATTTCTAAAATCAACTTTAAATAATTTAGAATGAACATTGAAAATGTTTGAAAGTTTAATTAAAGTAGAAAGATAATTTTAGTATTAAAATGATGAAAAGGTAAGTTCATATCATCTTAAAACTCTTCAATTTACCTTAATTTGAGCTATTTTAAAAATAAAAAGGTTTATAGAAACAAAACAAAAAATCTGTCCTGTGATCATAACCAAAAGAATATTTAAAAAAATACTACGTTCTCCTAGGAAATCCCTGGGATAATAAAATTCTAAAAATTATACTTCATGGATTTTTCCACATATACCTTACTTTCTCAACTAATAGATGAGATTCTTGAGACCTGGTATTGTCATTTACCTTTTGGGGGTTCTTATAGCTCTTAGAGTACCTAGAACTGTTCTGAAACCTAACTAGTAATATCTTGTAATTTTGACTTCCCTGGTAAAATGTATATTCATTATATTTTAGGGTATTAAAAATGTCAAACATTATAATTTATTTATGGGTCTTTCTATAGTTTACAGTCCCAGGTACCCTGGACTGAGGCAGCTGAGAAGGGTCACCTGTGAGCTTTGCAGTTTGTGTGGTTCTAGGGTTGTTATAAACTTTCCATGGTAACTGAAAAAGCATTGTCTTCAGAACACAGATAGCTTAAAACGGAGCACACTGTTCCTCTGAACCACTTTAACGTACAGATTTAAAAAGCCAGGGGAGGGTGGGGAAAGGGAGAGAGATCAACCAAAAGACTTGTATGCATACATATAAGCATAACCAATGGACACAGACACTAGGGGGTGAGGGCATAAGCAGAAGGTGGGGAAGGCAATGGGGAGATAAGGTTACATATGTAATGTCTTAATCAATAGAGGAAAAAACTCATAAAAATAAACTAAATAAAAAGAACACACTAAAGAATCATTATTTTTAAACACAGCTTTAGTTTACCTACCGCTATAAAAATCTCTAAAGCCAGAGAACAGTTCAAAAGAGCTCCCCTGTTTTTCTATTTATTTTATGTCTCTCAAAAATTCTGCAAAAAGTCGTGTCTGATTTAGCACTCTTAGTGGGCACCAGAAATATGAAGCTATTAATTATAAAATAACTTGCAGATTTATACTAGACTTCCATTATCCAGTTTTTGCTTTTGGATATCATGTAAGTATGTGTGAAAAGTAAATTGTGATGGATTTCTAACAATCTGTCAGTGTTTCAAGATGGCTTAGGGACTATTCAGTGCAAAAGTTAATGCCATTATTTGTATTAAATATGTTTCTTTTAGATGAAAACAAAATTTCTGAAAATAGGAAAATTTAAACAACAGGTTTATGTTTTAGAGGTAAAGAAAATACCCTAAAATACCCAAGTTTGAGCACTAACAGAGAAGTTTAAAAGCAAACAGTTTTCACTTCAGTGTACTACCACTCTTGGTACTTGATACAAATTGGATGTATATTAGTGAACAGCATATAAACACAACTAGAGTGGTGACTAATATTTATAGTCTACTTTGTAGTTTCCCTTGAAACTGTTCTGCTTGCTTGAGAAAACCATAACAAGGGATATAAAATGATTGCTTTAATATGTCGAGTGAAATGTTTACATGAAAAACTATTCCAATAAAAGGCTGATCTATAAATGCTAAGATTTATGTCACTTGCTATTTCTGTGTACTCACATTGCCAGTGTGATTGTTGCTTGATTTGGCAGAAATAATGAAATTTTAAAAAGCAGTTGCATGAGCAAATCCATCCATTCATTCAATATGTGTACATATTTACAATTTAGCAAATCATTTATTTTGTTCAAATATTAGAACTTTGGTGTGCATGTGTGGGTTGTACACATTAGGGTTTTATACATATTTTCAATTTACATAGTTATATGAATACTAGGGGCCCGTGCACAAAAATTTGTGCACTTGGCGGGGTCCCTCAGCCCAGCCTGTGCCCTCTCACAGTCTGGGACCCCTTGGGGGACGTCCACCTGCTGGCATGCCTGGCCAGCCTGGGTGAGGGGTTGAGGGCTGTTTTCAGGCTGGCCAAGCCCCCCAGTGGGGACCCTCACCCCATGGGGGTGTAGCCCACCTGGGTGAGGGGCTGAGGGCTGTTTTCAGGATGCCCACAGTCCCTTCAGGGTTTGGGTCCCTACTGGGGTGCCTGGCCAGCCTGGGCGAGGGGCTGAGGGCCGTTTTTAGGCTGCCCACAGCTTCCATTGACCAAAGGTCCCAGCGAGGCTGGCTGGAATCAGGTTTCTGGGGTTTATTTATCTTCTATAATTAAAACTTTGTTACCTTGAGCAGAGGCCTAGGCAGGTAATGAAGTCTCCTGTTTGCTTCTATAATTGAAACATTGCTGCCATGAGCAGAGGCCCTGTCAGTCTAGGCAGGCAGTTGCAACAGAAGCCTCCTGTTAGCTCTAGCTCCATGGCTGCCGGCCTCCATCTTGGTTTGGTTAATTTGCATACAGACACTCTGATTGGCTGGGGGCATGGCTTGGCTGGTGGGTGTGGCTTAGGTGTCTCAGAGTGATGGTTAATTTGCATATTACTCTTTTATTAGAGTAAATATCTGTGCACACAGAGCAAAATTTAAATTACCTTAAAATCTACTACATATATGCATATTCTATATATCCTACTTTGTGTTAAATATTTTATTTATTGATCTTCAAAGACAAAATTTTGCTTTATAATAAAGTTTAATGCAAAATTGCAAAACACTGTCTTTATTGAAAATATTTTTCAATGAATCTATTTAAAAATTCTGGCTACCTCTTTAGCCTGAAATCCAGCTTTCCTCAAAATGCCCTTGACACTAGCCACACAAACTTTCTTGCCTTTTCTTAAACATATTGTGCAATTTCATATAAAATATACATATTTCTCTTCCAGGGACACCCTTCTTCCCTTTACCTCCTCCTTCTTGACATTTCTTTTTTTTATTACATAAAGTATTACAAAGATTAGCACATGTATCTCTTTTTTCCCCTGCCCTTTCTCCAGCCTCCCCTACCCCCCAGTGATTTGTGTCCATTGGTTATGCTTAAATGCATGCATAAAAGTACTTTGGTTGATCTATTACACACCCCCCAAAACCCTCCCTGTCCTTGTTGCTGTTCTGCCTCTGTATTTATTTTTGCTCACCAGTTTATAATGGTTATTATTATCCAAAGATGAGTGAGGACATGTAGTATTTTTCTTTCATTGACTGGCTTATTTCACTTAGCATTATGCTCTCCAGTTCCATCCATGCTGCTGCAAATGATAAGAACTCCTTCCTTTTAATAGCAGCATAGTATTCCATTGTGTAGATGTACCACAGTTTTTTAATCCATTCATCTGCTGATGTACACTTAGGCTGATTCCAAATCTTAGCTATGGTAAATTGTGCTGCTATGAACATAGGGGTGCATATATCCTTTCTGATTGGTGTTTCTGGTTTCTTGGGATATATTCCTAGAAGTGGGATCACTGGGTCAAATGGAAGTTGCATTTTTAGTTTTTTGAGGAAACTCCATACTGTTCTCCACAGTGGCTGCACCAGTCTGCATTCTCACCAGCAGTGAGCGAGGGTTCTTTTTTATCCACATCCTCTCCAGCACTTGATGTTTGTTGATTTCTTGATAATAGTCATTCTGACAGGTGTGATATGGTACCTCATTGTTGTTTTGATTTGTATCTCTTAGATGATAAGTGACACTGAGCATGTTTTCATATGTCTCTCAGCCTTACTTATGTCCTCTTTTGAAAAGTGTCTATTTAGGTCCGTTGCCCATTTTTTGATTGGGTTGTTTATTTTCCTTTTGTGAATTTGTATGAGTTCCCTATGAATGTTGGAGATTAAACCTTTATCAGAGATAGCATTGGCAAATATATTATCCCATGCAGTGGGTTTTCTTGTTGTTTTGTTGATGCTTTCTTTTGCTGTGCAGAAGCTTTTTATTTTGATACAGTCCTATTTTTTTGTTTTCCCTTTAGCTTCCATTGCCCTAGGAGCTGCATCAGTGAAGAAATTCTTTTGGCATATGTCTTAAATTTTGCTATCTGTGGAATCCTCTAGTATTTTTATGGTTTCCTTTCTTACGTTTAAGTCCTTTATCCATTTTGAGTTTATTTTTGTGTATGCTGTAAGTTGGTGGTCTAGTTTCATTTGTTTGCATGTGTCTAACCAAGTTTCCAAGCACCATTTATTGAAGAGACTATTTTGGCTCCATTGTATAGTCTTTCCTCCTTTGTCAAATATTAATAGAGCGTAGTGGTTCAAGTCAATTTCTGGGTTCTCTATTCTATTCCATTGGTCTATATGTCTGTTCTTGTGACAGTACCAGGCAGTTTTGAGAACAGTGGCTTTGTAGTACAGCCTTGATATCTGGAATTGAGATCCTTCCTACTTTGTTCTTCTTTCACAGGATCGCCACAGCTATTTGGGGCTTTTTTTTTTTTTAATTCCAGATGAATTTTTGAAGATTTCTTT
>PVJC01009989.1:0-44682 GCA_004026665.1 Murina feae
GTGGGCAGAAGGGCAGGGAAAAAAAGAGATATATGTACCAATCTTTGTAAAACTTTATGTAATAAAAAAATAAAATTAAATTAAAAAAAAAGAATTAAAATGACAATAAATACCAGAAAATGGCGGCTGGCAAGATAGAGATGAGGAAGAGGGTGTGAGTGAGTGAGGGGGTGAAAGGAGAGAGTGTGGATGTCTGTGGTGTGTGTGTGTGTGAGTGAGTGAGTGAGTGAGTGAGTGAGAGACAGTTAAATCTGGCAGGAGTAGTAGGGGCTGGCAGACCAGGCTCTCCTGGACAGGGAGCACCTACCACCACTTGCAGGCATTCCCTGGGCTGCAATACTCGGGCATGGAGTCCATACCATCTTGAAGGAAAGAGCCTTTTGTAGGAACTCATCAGCATCACCACCCAAACTGGCCTTGGACACTGCCCATGACCCTTCAGCCACTTCTGCCAAAATCCTGCTGCCCCACCTGCAGACCTGCAGACCCTAGGATATCCACCTCCAAGGGAGCACAGCTCCCACAGCAGTAAGTGCAATTTTCCCCTCCACAGCTGCTGACCACTGGATAACGCAGTCGCACCTCCTGAGCCCACCGCCCCACAGGCCTCTCTTGGGTGCCACTGTGAGCCCCCACTGGGCATGCTTTTTATCTAAACAAGGATGCATAGCCCCAGCAGTAGAAATTCTGATTTCCCCATTCCTCCACTGTCTGCCCACAGACACGTCAGTCATGAGATTTCAACACCAGGGCCCCTCCGAGTTCATGAGTGCACCACCCTGACAAATGAACCATGGGTGCCTCTCTGAGCTGTCCCTGGGCATGCACGAATCCAACCAAGGATATAACATCTAGCAGCAAAAACTGAGTATCCCACTCCACAGCTGCCAACCTCTGGATACCACAGTCACACTTTTACAGTGTGCAGGCCTCCTGAAAACACTGCCCCAAAGGCAGCTCTTCAGTGCCTCTTTAAACCGCCCCCCCCCCCACTGGGAATACTCTTATCTAAACAAGATTTATAGCCCCTGCAGTAGAAATTCTGAATTCCCCCTTCCTGGCTGCCTGCCCACAGACATGTCAGTCATGCAGCTTCAGCACCAGGGCTCCTCTGGGTGCATGAGTGTACTGCCCTGACAAATGGACCCTAGGTGCCTCTGTGAGCTGCCACTGAGCAGGTGTGAATCCAACCAAGGCCCTGGCAGTAGAAATTCTGAATTTCCCCACTCTAAGCTGCTTGCCTATAGACATCTTGGTCATTCAGCTTCAGCACAAGGGACTCTCTGAGTGCACTGCAAGCAGGCTTACTGAGCTCGCTGCTTCCTTGAGCCCTGGCTGGGTGCACTTATATCCAAACAAGGGCACACGCCTCTGAGAGTAAAAATTTGGACTTCCCCCTTCTCAGCTGCCTACCCACAGACACTACAGTCACGAGGTTTCAGCACACAGGCTCCCTGAGGCTACTGACCAAGCAGGCAACTCCCAGATGCCTTGGTGAGCTGCCACTAGAGGCACTTACATCCAACCAAAGGGTCAAGTCCAGGCAAAAGAAACTTGGACTCTCCCTCCTCAGTTGCTGACCTCTAGTCACTGCAGTCGACTGATCCAGTGCTCAAGCCCCCTGAGCCCACTGCCCTGGCAGGTGGCCCCTGTGTGCTTCTCTAAGCTGCTACATTGTACAACCCTGGATGCTGGCATCTAGATCCCATGGAAGTGCTGCTCTAGCATAAGGGCCTTCTGAGCCCACTGCCCTAATATTCAGCCCCTGGGATCCTCTGTAAGCAGTCATTGGCATGTGTATACAACCACCGGCACACATCCCCTGAAGCAGAAACTAGGATTTCTCCCCTCCTCCCCCCACAGAGCTGGTGACACACCACAATTACTCTGATCCAGCGTGTGGGCCCCCAAGCAGACCCCCCCCTTGCAAATGTCTCCTGTGTGCTACCACTGGACATGTGCCTCTCCAACCAAGGGAGCATGATTCCCTCACCAGGACCTCCCTCCCAGCTATCTACTTCTGGACAGCTTGTTGAGTTGCTGAGAACTTGTTTCCCTGGAAAAGGTCACATTGTTTCAGTCATAGACTCCGATATTCCTACATCACCAGCTGCTGGATCTTGAATGCCTTCTTGATTCAGAGAGGGAAATCACTTTGGCCAGAGTCCCTCTGCCTCAACCACAGACTACGAGACATGGGCCCCCACTGTTACAGGCTCCAAGCCCCTCATAGTGAAGAAGAGTAATGCTAATCTAGGAAGGGTCACAGCACACAGGCCAAAGTCACAGTACTTAAGCCTCAGACCCCAAGACACCTTCTTCCCAGGCCATTTACTCTGGGAACCCACAGTGAGCACATACCAGTGAGACTTTAGACAATCATTCCACAAGAGCTGGAACCATGATCACATCAAAAACAGCTTACACAACAAAGCTGGGGGTGAGTCACATTGACAATCTGTGACAAGACTTCATCCACAAATAAGAAACTAACATTAAAGATACAACTACATCAAGAGAATCCAAATAGCTCAAGGAGGGAGCTCTACTGGATCACCAAGCCACAGAGACCTGAGAGATCACACCACTAGCACCACCCCCCAAAAAACCAGGGTAGCAAAGCAGTTGGATTTAAGTCACAGAAACAATTAAAACATTACAGCAAAAAATGGGGAGACAAAAAAACAATTCCTAAATTAAAGAAGAAGAGGAATCACCAGAAAGAAAATTAAATGAAATGGAGGCAAGTAACACATCAGAGAAAGAACTCAGAGTAATGGTTATAAGGATGTTCAAAGAGCTGGATGACAAATACACATAACTCAGTGAGAATTATAAGGGGCTGAATGAGAATGTCACCAACATGAGAAGGAACCAAGAGAAAATGAAGATTGACATAGCTGCAATAAAGAACACAATAGAAGGCTTAAATAGTAGACTAGAAGAGGTTGAGAACAGCATCAGTGAATTAGAAGACAAGGCAGAGAAAAACACACAAACACAGCAGCAACTGGAAAGAAAACTTAAAAAGCAGGAGGAGAACCTAAGGAAGCTTTGGAACAACACAAAATGAAACAACATATGCATAATAGGGGTACCAGGAAGAGAGGAAGAGGAGCAAGGAATAGAAAACCTGTTTGAAAAAAATAATGACAGAAAACTTCCCCGATGCTGGCAAGAGAAAACCATGCAAGTCCAAGAAGCACATAGAGTCTCAAACAAGATGAACCCTAAAAGACCAACACCAAGACACATAATTAAATTGGCAAACATCAAAGACAAAGTAAGAATTTTACAGGCTGCCAGAGAGAGAGATAGGAAGTTACCAACAAGGGATTTCCCATTAGAGTATCAACAGATTTCTCAACAGAAACACAATAGCCCAGAAGGGAATGGAATAAAATACACAAAGTGATGCAAAGCAAGGGACTGAATCCAAGAATACTATACAGCAAGGCTTTCATTCAAAGTTGAAGGTGGAATCAGGAGCTTCACAGACAAAAAAAAAAGGGCTAAGCGAGTTTATTACCACCAAGCTAGCAATGAAAGAAATGCTAAAGAGACTGCTGTAAAAAGAAGAAACAGAAAGGCAAGAAGGAACACAAACATAAAGAATAAAAATGGCAACAAACAAGTACATCTCAATAATAACATTAAATGTAAATGTTTAAATGCTCCAATCAAAAGACATAGGGTAACTGAATGGATAAGAAAACATGACCTATATATTTGCTGTCTGCAAGAGACCCACCTCAAAATAAAGGATTCACACAGATTGATAGTAAAGGGATGGAAAATTTTTTTCACTCAAATGGAAAAGCAAAAAAAGCTGGGGTTGCAATACTAATATCTATGACATAGCTGCAATAAAGAACACAATGGAAGGCTTAAATAGTAGACAAAATAGACCTCAAAGTAAAAGCTGTAACAAGAGATTAGGAGGGCCACTTAATAATACTAAAGGGAGTAATTCAACAAGAGGATATAACTCTGATAAACATGTATGCACCCAACTCAGGAGCACTCAAATACATAAAACAACTTCTGGAAGATATCAAGGATGAGATTTACAACAATAAAATCATAGTAAGGGAATTTAATATCCCACTGACACCACGGAATAGATCTTCTAAACAAAAAAATCAGGAAAGAAAAAGAGGCAAGAACATACAGTGGAGTCAAGACAATCTCTTCAATAAATGGTGTTGGTAAAATTGGACAGATAATGCAAAAAATAAAAAATAAAATAAAACTATACCACCAACTTACACCATACACTAAAATAAACTAAAAATGTATAAAGGACTTAAACATAAGACAGGAAGCCATAAAAATACAAGAGGATTCCACAGGTGGCAAAATCTCAGATATATGCTGAAGCAATATCTTCACTGATACAGCCCCTAGGGCAATGGAAATTAAATACAAAATAAACATATGGGACATCAAAATAAAAAGCTTTTTCACAGCAAATGAAACCATCAACAAAACAACAAGAAAACCCACTGCATGACAGAACATATTTGCCAATGTTACCTCTGATAAGGGTTTAATCTCCAACATTTACAGGGAACTCATACAACTCAACAAAAGAAAGAAACAACCCAATAAAAAAAAATGGGCAATGGACTTAAATAATTTTCCAAAGAGGACATAAGGAAGGTTAAGAGACATCTTAAAACATGCTCAAATCATTAATAATCTGAAAGATGCAAGTCAAAACAACATTGCAGTACCATCTTATACCTGTTAGAATGGCTATCATCAATAAACGGCAAGTGCTGGCAAGGATGCAGAGAAAAAGGAACCCTCATTCACTGCTGGTAGGAATGCAGACTGCTGTAGTCACTGTGGAGAACAGTATGGAGTTTCCTCAAAAAACTGAAAATGGAACTCCTATTTGACCCAGTGATTCCACTTCTAGGAATATATCCCAAGAAACTAGAAACACCAATCTTAAAGGATATATGCACCCCTATGTTCATAGCGGTACAATTTACCATAGCTAAGATTTGGAAACAGCGTAAGTGCCCATCAGCAGATGAGTGGATTAGAAAACAGTGGTACATCTATACAATGGAATACTATGCTGCTATAAAAAGAAGGAACTCTTACTATTTGCAACAGCATGGATGGAACTGGAGAGCATTATGTTAAGTGAAATAAGCCAGTAAGAGAAAGATAAATATCACACAATCTCACTCATTTATGGAATATAATGAACAACATAAACTGATGAACAAAAACAGATACAGAGACAGAGAAGCATTGATCAGATCGACAAATCTCAGAGGGAATGTAGAGGAAGGTGGGTCTAAGGGGGAAAGATCAACCAAAGAACTTATAGGCATGCATATTAGCCTAACCAATGGACACAGACATCAGGGGGTTGCGGGCATGAGTAGCAGGTGGGGAGACAATGGAGCCTTAAGGACACATATGTAATACCTTAATTAATAAAGAAAAAAAAATTTTTAAAGAGTAAGGAAAGAAACAGCAATCCTATATTACTCACGATCTAAGATCAGCTGGACTTAATTGACATTTTAAGAACATTTCACTCCAAATCAACAGAATATACATTTTTCTCAAGTGCACATGGGACATTTTCAAAGATAGACCACATATTAGGACACAGGCAAAGTCTCTTCAAATTCAAGAAGATAGAAACCATATCAAACATCTTTTCAGGCCACAATGGCATAAAATTAGAAATCAACTACTATAATAACAATGAACAAATCAAACTTGGAGGCTAAATAGAATGTTATTAAACCATGAGTGGGTTACCAAAGAGATCAATGAAAAAATAAAAAGCATCCTGGATGCAAATGACAATGAAAACACAACAGTCCAAAATCTATGGGACACCATGAAAGCAGTCCTAAGAGGGAAATTTATAGTTCTACAGACATACCTAAAAAAAAAAAAAAAAAAAAAAAAAAAAAAAAAAAAAAAAAAAAAAAAAAAAAAAAAAACAAAACAAAACAAGAAAAACTGGTAGTAAATTATCTAACATTTCATCTTAAAGAATTAGAAAGAGAGCATCAAGAAAAGCCCACAGTAACATGAAGGAATAAAATAATAAAGATCTGAGCTGAAATAAAGGACATAGAGACCAAAAAATACAAAAGATCAATGAAACCAAGACTTGATTCTTAGAAAGGATAAACAAGATTGATGAACCTCTCGCCAGGCTCACCAAGAAACAAAGACAGAGGACCCAAACAAACAAAATGAGAAATTAAAGAGGTGTGGTACCAACTGACTGCACAGATATACAAAGGATTGTAACAAATACTACGAACAACTCTACTCCAACAAACTGGACAACCTTGAAGAAATGGACATATTCATAGAAAAATACAAGCTTCCAAAACTCAATCAGGAAGAATAAAAAAATCTGAATAGGCCAATAACTACTTGATGAAATTGAAACAGTAATCAAAAAGCTTCCAGCATACAAAAGCCCTGGACCAGATGGCTTCAAAGAGAAGTTTTACCAAATATTCAAGAAGTAAAACTAATCCTTCTCAAACTATTCCAAAAAATCTAAGAGGAAGGCACACTTCCAAGCTCTTTCTATGAAGCCAGCATTACCCTAATACCAAAACCAGAAAAAGACACTACAAAGAAAGAGAAAGGCCAATATCCCTGATGAACATAGATGCCAAAATCCTCAACAAAATTCTAGCAAACTGGATCCAGCATTACATTAGAAAGATCATATACCATGACCAAGTGGGATTTATCCAGGGATGCAAGGCTGGTACATTATCCGCAAATCAATAAACATCATAAATCACATAAACAAACTGAAAGACAAAAATTACATAATCATATCAATTGATGCAGAAAAGGCATTTTAAAAAGTTCACACCCTTTTCGGATAAAAATGCTCAGGAAAGTGGGAATAGAGGGATAATACCTCAACATAATAAAAGCCTTATATGACAAACCTACAGCCAGCATCATATTCAATGGTCAAAACTAAAATCATTTCCCCGAAGAACAGGAACGAGACAGGGATGGCTGTTTTCACCACTCTTTTTCAACATAGTACTGGAAGTGTTAGCCACAGTGGAAGAGAAGAAGTAGAAATGAAAGGGGTGGGAACCAGGTGGAGGGGAGCTATGGGGGTAAAAAAAAAGAGGAACATCTGTAATAATCTGAACAATAAAGATTTATTTTTAAAAAAAGAAATGAGAGGCATCCAAATTGGAAAACAAGTAAAATTGTCATTATTTGTAGTTGACATGATACTGTACCTAGAAAACCCTAAAGACTCCATCAAAAATTATTAGACTTAATAAAGGAATTTGGCAATGTAGCAGGATACAAAATTAATGCCAAAATCCTATAGCATTTTTATACACCAATAGTGAATTTACAGAAAGAGATTAAAAAAAAAATCCCATTTACCATTGCACCAAAAATATTAAGATATCTAGGAATAAAATTAACTTAGGAGATAAAATACCTGTACTTAGAAAACTACAGTAGAGTGGAAAAGAGACAGAGTAAGACATAAACAGATGGAAGAACATACCATGTTCATGACTGGTAGACTCAACATCATTAAAATGTCCATACTACCCAAAGCAATTTATAGATTCAATGCAACTCCATTAAAACACCAATGGCATATTTCATAGACTTAGAGCAAACTATCCAAAAATTCATCTGGAATATAAAAAGACCCAGAATAGCTGCAACAATCCTGAGAAAGAAGAACAAAGTAGGAGGGATCTCAATAACAGATACCGAGCTGTATTACAAAGCCACTTTTCTCAAAACTGCCTGGTACTGGCACAAGAATAGACATATAGACCAATGGAATAGAATAGAGAACCCAGAAGTTGACCCAAACCACTATGCCCAATTAATATTTGACAAAGGAGGCAAGATCACACAATGGAATCAAGACAGTCTCTTCAATAAATGGTGTTGGGAAAATAGGACAGACATATGCAAAAAAAAAAAAAAAGAAACTAGACCACCAACTTACACCATACACAAAAATAAACTACAAATGGATAAAGGACTTAAATGTAAGATGGAAACCATAAAAATCTTAGAAGAAGCCATAGATAATAAAATAGCAGACATTTGTTGAAGCAATATCTTTACAGCTCCTAGGGAAATGGAAATTAAAGAGAAAATTTAAAAATGGGACTATATCAAAATAAAAAGCTTCTGTACAGCAAAAGAAACCATCAACAAAACAACAAGAAAACCCACTGCATGGGAGAACATATTTGCCAATGTTTTATCCGATAAGGGTTTCATCTCCAGCATTTACAGAGAACTCATACAACTTAACAAAAGAAAGATAAACAATCCAATCAAAAAATGGGCAAAGGACCTAAATAGATACTTTTCTAAAGAGGATATACAGAAGGCCAAGAAACATATTAAAACATGATCAAAGTCACTAATCACCTGAGAGATGCAAATCAAAACAACAATGAGTTCACACCTGTCAGGATGTTTATCATCAACAAATCAATATTCAACAAGACTGGCAAGGATGTGGAGAAAAAGGAACCCTCATGCACTGCTGGTGGGAATGCAGACTAGTCCAGTCACTGTGGAAAATAGTATAGCATTTCTTCAAAAAATTAAAAATGGAAACTCCATTTGAACCAGTAATCCCACTTCTAGGGATATATCACAAGAAAACAGAAACACCAACCAGAAAGGATGTATGTACCCCTATGTTCAGAGCAGCACAATTTATCATAGCTAAGATTTGGAAACAGCCTAAGGACCCATCAGCAGACGAGTGGATGAAAAAAACGGTGGTACATTACACAATGGAATACTATGCTGACGTAAAAAAGAAGGAACTCTTACCGTGAATGGAACTGGAAAACATTATGCTAAGCGAAATAAGCCAGTTACAGAAAGATAAATATCACATGATCTCACTCATTTGTGGAATATAATGAGCAACATAAACTGATGAACAAAAATAGAGCCAGAGTCATAGAATAATTGAACAGACTGTCCAATCTATGAGGGAAGGTCTGAGGGGGTAAGAGATCAACCAATGGACTTTATGCATGCATGTGAGCATAACCAATGGATACAGACAGTTGAGGGTGAGGGCACGTTCTGAGGGGAGGGAGTGGCCAGGAAGAGTCAGTGGGGGAAAAAAGATAAGTATGTAATACTTTAAAAATAAAAAAAAGTTAAATTAAGAAAAAAGAAAACGTAAGGAAAAACCTTCATTACATTACCTTTGACAATGATTTTTTTAGATACAAAAGTACAGGTAACAAAAAACCCATGCATATTGAAATTTATAAGTTCTTGAAAACTGTATACCAAAAAGACACTATCAATAGAGTGAAAAGGCAACCTACAGAATGGGAAAAATATTTGCATATTATATATCTGATAAGCAACTACTATCTAAAATGTTAGATAACTCCTAAAACTCAAAAGCTAAACAAACAAGCAAGCAGCCTAATTAAAGATGGGAAGAGGACTTGAGCAAATATTTAACCAAAAAGTATATACAAATAGCTGATAGGCACATGGAAAGATTCTAAACATTACTGATCATTAGTGAAATGCAAACCAAAACAACAGTGGGATAACTCATCACACCCACTCATATGGCTATTATATAAAGAAAAACACACAGAAAATAAGTTTTGGGAAGGATATGGGGAAATTCAAACCCACGTACACTGTTGGTGATTTAGAATGATATAGCTGCTGTGAAAAACATCATGGTGGTCCCTCAAAAATTTAAAAATAGAATTAACATATGATTCAGTAATTCCATTCTGTGTATACCAAAAATAATTGAAATCACGCCTCAAAGTCATATTTGTACATCAGGTAGAGGGGAAGATGGGTAGTTATTGTTTGATGGGTATTGAATTTCAGTTTTACAAGACAAAAAGAATTGATATAGATGGTAGTGACAGTTGCATAACATTATGAATGCATTTAATACCACTGAACTGTACATTTAAAATGGCTACTATGGTAAATTTTATTCTGTGCTTATTTTACCATAATTTAAAAAAATGAAGAAAAAGAAGACTGGAGACCCATACTGAACACAGCTAATGAGAGCTTAATATTCACTGTCCATCCTCTTTTCCAATGTAAGTTTTTTCTCCATATATCTCCCTATTTATTTGATGTAAGCTCTACTGTGCTTGCTCAGATATCAGTATTAACTGGCACACATCTAACCCCAGAATACAGTTCATTAGTTTAATTTCCATAGTTTTCTCTCATCTTATCTATTTTATTTTCTGGTTTCATTACGTGATTAAAGCACCCAATATTGTTATACTGTTTCAATGCTGTACTTTACGCCTTCTGAATACTTTCTCCAAGTCAGTTTCTAACCTTTGTTTTGCATCCCTCACTATAGCAAGCATATCTGCATGTCATGTCAAGCTGTCCTTGTCCAAATATTGTCAGGAACTTATGCTTTATATAGATCCCTTCAGAAATGAACCTAGGAAAATATTTTAAAGAGTGATCTTAACAACAGTACCACCAGAAGATATTCACTGAAAAAAAAATATCTATAGTAAAGTATAAGAAATGCCACATACTCTATTCCCATCTTTGAGATTCATGATAAACAAAAATAAATCCAAAGTTTTGAGAAGCCCTGCAGCAAGGAACACTGACTATTTTTATGTGACTGTGCGTAACTTAGTATTTTGCAAACAAATCCAGACCCATAACCCTCTTGCACAAAACATTCATCTGTTGGTAATAACTTTGAGAGATGCTGTTCTAGAGATGTCTCTGAGTTGCCTGCACACTCCAGTTTCTAAATCCTCCCAGTCTCATGGATCTAGTCAGTTACCAATTTCATAAGTTAAGGATTCCTCACCCATGATTCCAAGATGCTCATCTTCCTCCAGCTGTACCTTTTTCTGAAATGTTTCATCTTGAAAGGCTTCATATCGGACTTTCCAGTAAGTTCCCCCAATTCGGCTCGAGCCCTTCTGGAAGAATATATCTGAGCCACTGACATATAAGAAGACAAATATCACATGGTTTAATAATGTATCAAATAGACTCCTATATCACCCTTGATCTCATCAAGTTATGGATCTTTATAATTAGGAAAGACTTCAGAGATCATCCAAGTTAGCTTCTACCCAGTGCAGATGAAACCACTAACAAATAATATGCAGCTTCTCCTTTAGCCTTTCCAAGGTCAGGGAACTCATTTTCAGAGGAAGCAATCCTTCTTACTGTTCAATAGCTTTAATGATTACAGTTATTTTTATAATAGTATGAAAACTTCCTTGTAAATTCCAGACACTAGTACTAGTTCTGCTTTCATGAATTCCATAGACTTATGTCTATCCTTAATTATCTTTAGGTATTCAAAATTGTTTCGCTCCTTAATAAAGAATATCCTTAATTCCAAAATGAAAACCCACTAACTTAGCAAACCCAGTAAGAGATTCTAGAAGTCATTCTTAGATCGAAGTACCTACTTTCCTACATTTTCTGCACATTCATTCCATTAGTTTTTCTGCTAGGAAAAAATAATGCTTATTTTTTTTGGAAAATAAACATTTTTTTCCAGCAAAAAACTAGGTGCCTTAGGACATTCCCCCAAACTCTCCAAATCATCTACCAAGTGGCTCTTCTGTGAAAGACCTGGAATCACTGATAGGTCAGTGAGTAGGCATAATTAAGTCCTAACAACTAAATAGGGAACTAACCTGCTCTATCTTGCCCAATCTGAGTCATGGATGAAACAAGAGAATTTGAATAAATTCCTGCAAAATGATGGTTATGGAATGGCCATAAGGCAGGTTGCTTTCCCTTCTTCCTACATTTCTCAGTGCTTTTTACACTCCTATTTAAATGCCTCCTTCAGACTATTAAAAAGAAAAGAAGATGCAAGGAGGTAAATAATGGATAAAATAAAGAAGATCTGGAGAAATGACATTTCAACTGATCTGGTCCCACTGGGCCTCCTTTTCTGAACGTGGCTTGGTATTAGAGCAGGAACGATCTCAAATACTGCTAGTTCCCCAAGAGCAAGCTGTCCAGGGGTCAAAATAATTTGATTAACAGTTATGTGATATAACTCCAGTCAGAAAATAATTATGACCCCCTAGTGAAATAGAGATTTATGACAGTGAGTAGTAGTGTTTGGGGCTAAAACCAGGAGTAGGAAGAAGAAGCCCACTACCTCTTACCTGCCTGGCTCCCTCAAATTCTTCCCAGTACTCCCATCATAACCTGTTGGGCCATAGTCCCATAGAATCTCATGAGCCTCAATGAAGTACCGCCGGACATTTCCTGTTAGTAGGTTCATAGGAGGGGCCATGGAGCAAGACTTGACATTGTAGAGTGCTTGCATGCCATCTGGAAGAAGAGGAAGAATATCATGTCTGGCCCCATTTCAATTAACAGGCCTTCTACCCAGACAATCCACCTTCCTCCTTCTCTTAAGGTCTCCCTTCCCACCTTCCGATAGGCTCTTTACCCCTACCTCCATATGAGCCATTTTCTCTCACTCTTTAAGAGCCTGGCAGGAAGAGAGCAAGCCCAAATAGGAATTCAAGTATCTCCACCTGCTCACCACGACTACCTCATTTACCAGATGTTCATTCTTTTGCAAAAGGTTTACATTGTACAAATATCACAGAACTTGAAGTCCAAATACCTGAGAATGAGTCCAAGCCTAATTACTCTCTGTAGTACTTAGGCAAGTCAATTCCTAGATCTAAAATTAAACTCTGTTTTGTAAATGGAAAGAATAGGAAATCTGCCACACTGGGCTGGTGGGAGCATTAAAAAAAAGAGGAGTAAGTAATTTGTAAAGAGGGGCTCTCCCAAAACACTGAGATGAACTGTCATGAAAATGTAGTGTCTCCAAAATGTGAAAAGTGTTACATTGAGATATAGTGGTAATTGATTATATTGCCTTATATTTGCTTGACATCTTATAGAGGTTATTCAGATCATTATTTCATTTGAGTCTCATAACATCCCAAGGAGATCTGAAATTATAAATTAGAAATCTGATATATAAGTGAGGATGAAGAAAAGATATTCATTTTTATTGGATAAGTACATAGACCAGAACCTGTGCCAGGTGCTTTACATGTTGTTTCCTTCAATCCTCATAACCACCCTGTGAAACAGACTTTTTAAAATATGTTTTTTAAATTGATTTCAGAGGGAGGATGGGAGAGAATGAAAAAGAGAGAGAAACATCAATGATGAGAGAGCATCATTGATTGGCTGCATCCTGCATGCCTCCTATTGGGGATGGAGCCTGCATCTCAGGCATGTGTCCTGACTAGGAATTGAACCATGACCTCCAGGTTCATGGGTTGACAGTCAACCACTGAGCCACACTGACCAGGCTAAACGGCTTTTAATATCCCCTTTTGCACTTAAAAAAAATCTAAGGATCAGACAGGTTAAGTAACTTGCCCAAGATAATGCAGCTAGTCAGTGAAAGAGTTGAGACTTAAGCTCTTATCTTTTAACTGCAATTTAAGTGCTCATTTTCTTTTCTTATATCCACTAGCTTGATCTCAACATTCTCCTAGTCTTTGAGATTCAAAATTACATTATCTCTCTAATATCCAATTACAACTTCATAAGGTAGAAATCATTACTGCAATAATTAGATAAGGGAACAGAGGCTCAGAGATGTGACATTACTTACCAAAGCTAACTAAGCAACTGGTGGAACAGGGTTTGAATCCAGGCCTGTCTGGATCTAAGGCCCCTGCTTGCTCTACTATTGTGTGGCATTACTAACTTCCATCTGGATTCATGCTCATTTACTCAGGCATTTTTGGAACCAAGGCCAAACCTTGGATGATGGAGCATGGGTAACTGGCCCTTATCAGGAAAAAACTACTGCCCCAGACTCATTATCTTACCAATCTGTAACTCCTCACTTACTCAAATCCATTTTCACATACTCATATATCACTTGCCGGACATTCATATAATTTACCATATATTAAATAATTATAGAAAGTGAGAGCTGAAGAGGCACTTAGAGACTATTTAGACCAAATCTCCCATTTTATAAATGTGGCAAATGAGGTCTAGAAATAGAAAGGAACTTTCCCAAAATTAATACAGTGAGTTTTTCATAGAGCTGATACAACCACTGAAATCATCTAATCACTTATCTACTGCTCTTTCCATTACTTCATGTGTTCCCCCTTTCTGATGGTTCTCAATGCACTGTGCCATTACTTCAACCATTCTCCTTCTGAAAATCAAACCTTCTACCCGTATTTCTGTTGGGTCCCAACTAGGGTGTCATCACCTGCCCACAATACTCCATGGTTTCCTGCAGAAACCTTATACTTTTAAAACTAATCTCTACTTTACTCTCTGTTCAATCATCTGCAAGACCTCTAGGTCTTAATTCCTTAGAACATTGAGGGGGGGAAATGACAGCATAAAAGATCACCTAATCCCTTAACAGATGAAGAAGATGAAACTCAGAGAGATGTGCCTGAGGTCACCCTGCAAGTTAATGTTTGAGCCAGGAAAGAATGTGGGTCCCAGAATTCTAGTCTAGTGTTTTATTCTTTATTATTAGGCTGTCTCACCTTAAAAACCTCTCTTATGGCTCTAGACTAGAATCCCAGGCTCTGTTTTTTTTAAAAAATAGACATTTCTTTTTAAAAAATATATTTTATTGGCTTTTTATAGAGAGGAAAAGAGAGGGATAGAGAGTTAGAAACATTGATGAGAGAGAAACATTGATCAGCTGTCTCCTGCACACTCCCTACTGGTTATGTGCCTGCAACCAAGGTACATTCCCTTGACTGGTATAGAATCTGGGACCCTTGTGTCTGCAGGCTGATGCTCTATCCACTGAGCCAAACTAGTTAGGGCTAGAAGCCCAGGCTTTTGATGACCATATTGCCCCCTTCATCCCATACCTCAAGGGTCAGAGATGCTGAATCTCACCTTGCAAGTGACTATTTACTTGACAGCTAATTAACCAGATGCCAAGTTTCTGGGGCACCATCTCAGCAGTCACAAAAGTGGCTGGAAAGATATGAGCCACATCAGTGCGGTGGCCCCGGATGGTTAGCATCTGTCCATGGAAGTAAGCTGTGTGGACATCTACTTCATTGCCCATGCCAAACAAGTGCCAGGCCACACGTTTCTGCGCACACATGTTCAGCTCTGGTAAGTTCCCAAATACAAAGCCATTGATTGCTGAAAAAGAAAATCCAAAGAAAAATACCAGAGTTAGGAAAGAACAGCCCAATGGGAAAAGCCTTACAATCTGACAATAATATAAAGTAACATTTAATGAGGTTTTATTTTTAATTAAATTTATTGGGGGTGACATTGGCTTCATATAGGTTTCAAGTGTACTTTTCTAGAATACATGATCTGCATATTGCATTGTGTTCCCACTACCCAAAGTCAAATCATCTTCTGTCACCATATATTTGGTCTCCTTTACCCTTTACTACTTCTCAACTCTCTTCCCTCTGGTAACTACCATAGTGTTGTCTTTCTGAATATCTTAGTTTCAATTTTATACCCCACATAATGAATTAAATCATATGATTCTTAGCTTTTTAGGATTGACTTATTTTGCTTAGTGTAATATTCTCAAAGTCTATCCATGTTGTCGCAAATGGCAGTATTTCATCTTTTCTTATGGTTGAGTAGTATTCCATAGTATATATGGTACATGAGGTTTTAAAGAGCACACTGTGCTGACAATATGTATTATATAATTTAAATCTTACAAAAAATCCTAGGAAACAGGCAAATATCAATGGTCTCATGAAAAAGAATGAGAAAAACCAAGGCTCAGAGAGGTAAAGTTGCTCTCTCCCAAGGCAAGTGGTAAAGCCAAGGTTCCAACCCAGCAACTCAAAGAAGCTTTTTAAGGAATGTGATTTATTTTATAAGCTATTCTTTCCTCCCAGGCCATTTTTCTTCTAAAATTTCCATAGGACAATTGTTAAGTTATCTAACTAATTACCATGGTTATTGTAAGCAATTGGTATAAAACCAAGAGAAGTTTGAGCTGTCTAAGCCATCCCTTACATCTTTCATCTGAGTTTTCACTTCCCCTTGGGACAGTCTGGCTTTGGTAAGTAAGCCAAAAGTAAGTAAGCTACTCCCTTAATTAATCAAAAGCAAAATTAACTTGTTCCTCTTCCTAAAAATCACTTCTCTGCCCATACCTCATGGCTTTTGTGCCTTTAGTTAACTTTATATTTAATTAAGATGATAGATTCCCCATAGGCAACCATTTTTCTTCACAAAGTGGTTAATTCTTACAGCTTGCATCCTTTTTAGAACAAAGATATGTTAAGTAATTATATCAGTAAAAAATCCTCATCAAAGTGACTGAACATATAGCATATGAGCTTGGAATTGACACCATGGGCTATTCCACATTGAGGAGGCAAGGTACTTAATGGCAAGAGCACGTTATTCAGTCAGACAGATTAGGGTTGGAATTTTACCTATATCGTTTATCTGTTGTGTAATTCTCAGTTTTCTCATAGGTAAAAACAAGGCAAAGATACCTACTGCTCCTGGTCCTTCTAATGCTTAAAAGTGACCAGATATTTGAAATAACCTTTCATCACAGTCTACTGTCACAGTGTGACCACTGCTTCTCAGCTCACCATGCATCCTATTACTTTCTTGAAAGGCCTCATCTTCTTTGTCCACTGAGACGGGGTCTGAGCAGTAAGTGGCAATGTTCTCATTGATATGCCAGCTAAGATTCTCATCTACTACACTGAAGAGGAGGAAAAAAGAATTATCCACATCTTGCCGCTGAGGAGGGGAGTTCCGATCCAGGGTTCCTAATACAAATAAGAAAGTTGTCATTGAGAACTTCCTATCCTTAGCAACAGTAAACTGCAAAGAATACTCATAAAAAAGAAATAGGAAGAGAGGCAGTCTTAAGAGTCTGTCAGTGACAGAGAAGCAGATGGAGACTTCTTCAACCAGGGCCATAAAATGACCACGCTCTTGCAACACCTAAGTCTTCAGGCCTGACTAGACCTTAAACATACTCTGTTTCCAACTACTTTCACAATCTTTCCCAAATCTTGATAGCTACACTTCCAATCCTATTCAGACTTAAACTCTTACCACATATCTTATGTTTATACTAGAGGCCTGGTGCATGAAAATTCATGCAGTAGAGGGGGTTCCTTCAGTCTGGCCTGCCTCTTCTCACAGTCTGGGAGCCCTCAGGGGTGGGAGGCAACCCAGCCATCAGGGGAAGGTGACTCCCCATCACACCTCTGCTGCTGCCACTGCTATCAGTGCAAGCCTCAGCCAGCCCTGGTTACCTGAGCCTCAGGCAGCCCTGGGTGACTGGGCAGACACATCGAGGCTTGCCTGCATCTTGGGCTGGCCCTGGGCAGCTGGGGAGCTGAGGGGACTGGGGGTCTCCGGAGGCAGGCACACAGAGCACCTGCCACCCTGGTGGGGCTGAGGGGACTGGGCACCACCATCTTGTGGCTGTGGGCGCCACCATCTTTGTGTGTGTGGCAATTAGCATATTCCCTCTTCATTGGCTGTGGGCGCCACCATCTTTGCGACAGTGCAAGGGTCAATTAGCACATTCCCTCTTTATTAGACAGGATGACCTGAAGCCCATAATTACTAATTCAAGCTTTTTAAGTGATTAGAAAAAAAATTTAAGTAGAAAAGGTTTTTTTTGTTATTAGAAAAATAAGGTAATAAAATAGAAAAAAAAAGAATAGTGAAAAGGGAGTTTGCCATTGTTTATTCCTACTGATTAACATTGGTTCTGAATTATCACTCCTCAGGCTGCTGCTTAATATATAGGTAATTCAACAATATCACTGTTTTCTAAAGATATCCCAAATTGCATCTCATAGCTCACTCTTGGGGCCTGTACCTCTTTTACAAGTGATAAGGGGTCCAATGAGGCCAGTTGCAATATCTCGTGGAGCATCTACATGAGAATGGTAGATCCAGGTGAGGCATGCTGGGTCAGCATCAGTGGGTGCATGGCTTTCTGGAATGGTCCAGTTGTAGATATGGCTGCCTCCCGGGGGAACAGAGTCATCAGCTTTCAGCTGACCAGAGGAGCCATCTGGGTATAGGGAGCCTAGAAAATGAAATTGCACATCTCAGTCCCAGGGTGAGTGAGACAGAGCCTGAAAGACTTAGAAGTGAAGAGAAGGTTGACATATGAGACATCTAGGTCCAGTCTTGTGGAAAAGGTAAAGTTCTAAGGTCCAACACAGTGTTCCTCATAACCCAAGGAGGTCACAGATTCAGGTGATATCTAGCCAAAAAACACCAAGTCTCACATCAATGAAGGGTGGAGATATGGCAGTCTCTGGGGAAGGAGCTATGGCCACAAAACTGCTCCACAGCCTGGTCTAGTAGTGCCCTAGTGCAAAGCCAGGGGCATGGAGGCATGGGAGGAGACAGAATTTCTTCCCTTCAAGCACTCACTTTGGAAAACAATCACAGAATTTCATTTTAAAGGCAACTTAATGATCAGTTGGCCCACTTCCCCATTTTATGGAAGAGAAAACTTAGGAAAAGTAACTTGCCAATGGTCATACAGAGAGAATTAGTGGCCAAGTCAGGAGCTTCTGACTTCTCTCTCTATTCCCCTCAGTCACTTTTGTGTCTGTATTATAGGCTGCTGGGCCTGGGATAGTGAGAGATACAAATAAGTAAATTGAACTCTTTTTCTTGCTGTTAATCCTCACTCAAGGATATTTTTCCATTGATTTTTAGAGAGAGTGGAAGGAGGAGGAAGGGAGGGAGGGAAGGAGGGAGAGAGAGAGAGAGAGAGAGAGAGAGAGAGAGAGAGAGAGAGAGAGAGATTGGTTGCCTCCAGCATGTGCAGGGGATAGAGCCTGCAACCGAGGTACATGCCCTTGACTGGAAGGGAACCCGGGAGCCTTCAGTCCATTGGCCAACTCTCTATCCACTGATCCAAACCAGCTAGGGCTGAACTAACTCTTAAGGGGGAAAATGGCTTTTGAAAGACTGTGACCCTAGAATAACGCTCCCTTATATTCAGACCACACTCTTCTCTTTTCAAAGCACATGTATTTTATGGAAATGTCATTTAAATAATTCTTCCTGATAAAAGGAAGATTTTTACATTAAAAATTTTCAATTATAGTTGACATTCAATGATATGTTAGTTTCAAGTGTACAGTGTAGTGATTAGACATTTATATAACTTACATAGTGATTCCCCCTGTGATATTTCCAGTACCCACCTGACACCATACACAGTTATTATAATATTATTGACTATATTCACTATACTGTACTTTACATCCTTGTGACTGTTTTGTAACTTCAAATTTGTACTCCTTAATCCCTTCAATCTTTTCACCCAGTTCCCCCAAACATCTTGCCATCTGGCAACCATCAGTTTGTTCTCTGTACCTATTATAGAAAAAAAAAACCCACAGAAACAAACTCATTGATAAAGGGCAGATTGAATCTCCACATTTCTAATGAAAAATCCAAGGCCAAGAGAGGAACAATGACTTGCCCAAAGTCACACACATGAATAAGCAGAACTGATAAGAGTACTCACTCATGTTTACTCTGAGAAGGGTCCCTTCTTCCTCAGATCAATAAGGGAGAAAAGACTGCCCTTGTTTCCAACTCCTCTCTTTCATATGGCAGAGAAAGAAAAGCAATAGTTGTTATGGGCAGGAGAAAGGAAGGGTGGGCTGGTTTACCTTCTGAGTCCTTCTCATAGAAAACACCATGGGGGTGGATGGTATAGGGACGAGTGGCAAAATTCTTCAGGTGGATAAGGATGACATCTCCCACCTCAGCCTGCAGCACTGGCCCTAGGAAACCCATCCAGGTAGGCTGGGCCATTTCATGCATATATGAGCTGTCACTGTACTCTTTGTAGATGGTCTTCTTATAGCTGCTCCCTATCCGGTTCTTGCCAGACTTTAAGAAGCTGGAAGCTACTCTGGGGGAAAAAGAGTCACAATTTTCAAACCTCTGCATGGTTATTTTCCAGAGGAGGCTGACAAAAACAGTGTCTATCTTTGTTTAGGGCAAAACAAGAGGAAATGGGAAGTACTAATAAAAACATTTAAGTTAGTTCAATTGTTTGACAGTGAGAAGTATTAAATGAAAGGGGATGAAATTCCTGATATTTGAATACTTTTATGTTAAAAAAGGCAATTTCACATGTTTCAATCTAATATCCTATATAATAAAAGGCTAATAAGCAAATTGTCCCTTTGACCTAGAGTTCGACTGGGAGTTCGACCAGGGGGCGGGGTTGGTGGCCAACCACCCGTGGCCCCTCCCCCCAGCCAGCCCCACCCCTAATCATCCCCCCCCCACTTTGATTAGGGGCAGGACCAGCTGGCCAACTGCCCACAGCCCCTCCCCCCAGCTGGCCTGGCCTGATCAGTCCCAATTGGGGCAAGCCGGCCAGACTCCACTCGTGCATGAATTCATGCACTGGGCCTCAGGTATAGTAATAAGGGAGCAATCAAGGACTGGTTATTTTTAAGTGATCAACTCCCTACCTCTGTTGCCTGATTTAGCATTGTCCTGCTATGTATGAGAGGTTTTATAAAGTAGTGGTTAAGTGCTTAAACTCTGGAGCTGGGATGGTTCAATTAAATGCCGATATTGCCACTTCCAAATCTGTGGACTTTGATCAAGTTACGTAACTTCTCTGTGTACAATTTCTCCATCTGTAAAATGGAGATAATCACAGTACCAATCTTGTTGGTGACTGAAATAATTAAAATACATAAAGAGCTTAAGACAGTGCTTGGGAAATAATAAAAGCTTAATAGATATTAACTATTACTTCAAACTATTGGACTAGGATAATGAAGTTATCCCTCAAGGATAATTTTAAAACAAAGTCTGTGACTTCAAAACTATATTGATTAAAAAGATGGTTTGTCATAAAAGACAGCTGTTTTTCTTACTCTAATTCTTCCCAGAGAGCTCTGAGTTGTTACAGCTAACTTTGGAAGGCTCTAAGATCAAGAAAGGTTAATCCTGTGCTACCTGTGAGAGACAAAATGGTGATAAGAATATCATTTTTTGCACCCACATTAACCAGGTTAAAATTCTGGGTCTTCCATTTACTAGGGGACTTGAGCAACTTACTTGATATCCCTGACTTGCAGCTTTCTTATCTAAAAGATGAGGATATTCAGACTCATCTCCTAGAGCTTTTGTAAGAATTAGGTGACAGTATGTAAATTTCTAGTATGATCTATGCAAGTGATAGCTATTACTGTTCTTTCTTTGATTCTAATACTTACCTTATTTTTTATCATTTTTACATATCTGAAATTAGTACAGCTCTATTGAAATATGGGAGATTAGTTTCACATACACATCTTACAAACACTGTGTATATTTCATGTTTCTTTCTTTTTTTAATGCTAAACAACTGTTACTAAAACAGCATTGTGGAGATCATCTTAACATTAAGGGAATATGGAATTACATTAGGACCCTAAAAATGCTGAGGCACCTCAGTGTGAAAAAGCAGACTCCATACACTCAGCAAACATTCCATTAGGTATATGGTTCAAAGATATCAGGAACTGCTGCTACCACACCTGGGAAAAGGTCTTCAAGAGGTTACCTTCTGACCTCAAGGGTGCTCCCCCCACTCCAGCTCTAATTTCATAAGAGATTAAACCTACGTGTCACTGTCCAGAGGCTGGTTTGTGATGACATTCCTTCCTTTTGGAGCATAGTTCCACTGCACGTCCTGGATGCCCAGGTAGTAGACTCGAGTAGCCCCATCAGACAGTTGGAGCCACAAGGATTGCATGAACAGCAGAGCCCAGAGGAGATGGCCTGGCTCCATGGCCCACATTACTCTGGGAAACAGGCAAATGAATAGCTGCTGGTATGAAAGAAAGAGAACAAAGGGTCTTTGTATGTGTCTGGAAAACTAAAGAGGCAAGAGTCAGATGGAGCAACTGAGAAAGCAAGAATGAATTCCCCAGAATCTATACCTTATCTGATCACTTTCAGTTCAACAAGTTTTCAATGATCTCTACACATTGGACTTTGGAGGGCAAAGTTAAACAGTCACTTATATGGATAATTATGCATCACTTCCTTCAGAAGAGAAATCTGGATCTAGTTCCTTCAGCTGTGCAGAATTCTGGCACAAGAATCAGGAAACAGGAACCAAAAGCCTGATTGTGCCACAGACTCACTCAGTACCTGAATCAAGTCACTAATTCTCCCTATGTCTTTGTTTTCATTGCTGCCACCTTCCATCCCCTATGAATTGTATTTAAAAAACAAGTGAGAATTCATCAAAAGACATTTACTAGAAAATTAATAGACCCAAGATGGTAACAACCAAAATGTCTATGAACACTAGAATGGATGAGTAAATTGTATTTTATTTATATAATGGAATTTTACATAACAATGATAATGAACAAACTACAATTACACTTGAAAATGTAGATGCCTTTCATGAGCATAATGTAGCAGAAATAAAGGAGACAAAGAATACTTACTCTATTATTTCATTTATATAAATTACAAAATCTAGCAAAATTAATGTATGCTGATAGAAACCAACAGAGTGTTTGCCCTTGAGGTAGGGATCAGTGACTGGGAAGATGAGGAATGCTTTTAAGTAATGTCTATTTCTTGATCTACGTACTGGTTACATGAGTGTGTTCAGTTTTTGAAAATATATAGAGCTATTAACTTAGCATTCATGTGCTTTACTGCATGTAAATGGCAAAAAGTAAAAAGTAAAACACATGAGAATATGTAAGGGAAATATTAACTTATCAAAATGTTCTCTGCTGGTTCTCTGTTATGCACAAACTCATTTCATGGATCCAATCATGAATCAGAGTCAGAATTAAGCCTCCAGCCTCTCATTCCAGTACACCAGCCAAGAGGTTAGACTTCTTGGGGCTACAGTCAAACACAGACAACATAACATAAATACACATATACATATACATATACATATACATATACTTGCATACACATAGGCACATTCAACTTTATCTAAAAGCAGAGCTATACACACTTGCATCCACATATAGAAAATACACTGGAACCATAAACAGAGCCTTTGTCATTTTCAGAATAATAATTCAATATTTATTGTACATGCATAGCATGCCAGACACTTAGATTAAATCATTTAATCTTCACAACCACACTATGAAAAAGATGTAATTATAATTCACATATTGAAGAAGGAAAAACTGCAGAACAGAAGTGTAAAGTAATTTGCCCAAGGTCACCTAGTTAATAATCAGTAGAGTTGGATTGTGAGTCCAGGAAGTACGGCTCTAGTGTCTATGTTCTTAATCACCATACCATACTACCTTCCACAAAACATACTTGCACAATCACATGAATAGAGAACATGTGTATGTCCATCCATAACTATAAAGATATCAGGGAAAACCCCACATGTAGTTGTGATCACTTCTAGAAAGTCTCATACTCATATAGGCAAAGATATATTTAATCAATATTCATAATGATGATAATAATGATGGTATTTACCATTTATTAAGAGATTGCTACATACTAAACACCATCTTCAATGGTTTATATAAATTATTTCACTAAATCCTCATCTTAAGCACATGGGACAATTCATTAAAAATAGAAAATCAAAGATATTCACAGATTTACATATAAATAGGGAATCCCCAGATATTTACCGTAGTTAGGCCTAGATATTGACCTTAATCAATAAAACTATGGAATTTCCTACAAAATTGAGACCCCTTTATAACACAGTAGTAGTACAAGTGTTAAATCTTCAATCTCCATATGACATTTGGCAGAAAGTCCTTGATATAGGGGGAGAACCTGTTCTTGGGTTACTATTTTCAAAACCTGAATGTTACACTGACCACTTATGTAGACTTGGGTACTATTTAACTATCCTGAATCTGTTTTTTATCTGTGAAGTATGTATCATAATATCATTCTTGAAGTAATAAATTAGAAAACATATATGAAAGGGGTACAACATATGTTATGTTTAGAACATAACAGACAGTAACTGCTCATCCTGGCTACTGTCTCCCACATATACTACATTCTACATTTCTGCCCTAAGGGCTAACTTAAATATTAACTGCCCCAGAAGGTCCCCTCTAGCCTTTTCATTTCACTGTCTTCTGAAGGAATACTTATTCTGTATAATATCTAATTTCATTAAGTCATACTTGGTATTATTTTTACCTTTCTGTCACATGGACTATATTTCCAGATTGAACTATAAACTCCTTGAGGGTGTATGTCATTTCTGAAAAGACATGGTTATGGGAGCCTTGTAGATGTACCATAAACAAGTACTTCTAAAGTGACATGAAGTGACACAAACATGCATTTTCCCACCAATTGGTTCTGGTTCAAGTTTGCCACTGGTTCACAGAGTAACTTTAGGGATATTATTTTGTGTTGGTGAGGCTCAGTTTCCCTATATATAAAATAATAGACAGTATAGTTCTTACCTTTTTGGGGTCATGGATGTTTGAGAACATAATGAAATGCAAAAACGTGGAACCACAAAAATGTTTTATATAAAGAGTTTTCCAAGAGTCTTTCTAGTTCTCATACTTTGTCACTACTCTCAATCACTAATGAAACGCAGGTTCACATGCACTACTTATAGTACCACATATGGTCAAACAAATAGCCATGCCTTGGAACCTTCAATATGGAGGGAATATCATTGGTCCAATGGAAGTATGAATACAACATGGACCTCCTTCAAATTTCTTTCTCAAGGATGTGCCAGCAAGGCTGTTGTACCTTAAACTTGCTTACCTAAGTAGAAAACTATCCTGGGTAAGAATTTCGTGATTGGAGATACACATGGTAAACTTGAAAATGTTCCCAGAAGACACTGGTACATATCTTCAGCACACAATGAATAAGCATTCAAAGGTGGTGACTAAAGACCAAAAGAGCTAGACAATAGAACCTGGAAAAAAAGTGATACCTAGCATTTGCCTACTACAGTCCACTTTACAGTATGTTTTTCATATCTGCCATCTTATTTAATTCCTAAACTTTTGAAAGATAAGGGTTATATTCCCCATTTGGCATCCAGGGAACAGGCTTTGGGATCAGACTACTTAAACAAACCCTGACTCTATTTTTCCTAGCTGTGTGACTTGATAAACTGCTTCACTTCTCTAGTCATAGTATTTTAATTTTTGAAATGGAATTAATACTATTAGTTATACCTCAAGTAATGTGAGGATTAAATACATTAAAATCTGTAGGTGTATAGAACACAGGTATGTGGTCAAGTGTACAAGTAATTGATCAAAAAGTATTAGTGGTTATTATTATTACAGATGATGAAATAGATTTAGAAATGAAGTTTACCAGCATGCCAAAACTTTAATATTTAATGGAGAGCCACAACACACACACACTCAGAAGTTCTCATACACATTAATACATACTAAGCATACAAGCACATTTATATGGCTGAGATTAGTCTCTTCGGAAGAAATATGCAATAATGAAAGGAAACAGAACTTTTGAGTCATATTATCTTAATTTGGAGTACTGTTTTCAGTTGTGTTTGGAAGGGAGACTTAACAGGCACATGATAAATATGAGTAGACTCCTGGTAAATATTAGCTTGCTTTCTTTCTAGTCACTGGTTTTTTTATTCCCAAACTGTATTTGTTGTTGCTGTTTTTAAATTTTGATTTTATCATATATTATTAAAACAGAAGAAAGAGAAAAAAACATAAAATTCTTTTGTAATCATTTATATAGTTCATGATAAAATTGAAAGTTTTCAGAACATAGAAAAATAGATTCTAGTTCTGGATGCATCATTTATCAGTTGTATGGGCATTGAGCAAGTCACCTAATTTCCTGAGCCTTAGTTTCCTCATTTCATTAATAAAGATAATCTCTGCTTTGATCTCCTCATTAGTTTACTATGAACATCAAATGAAAAGAAGGATGAGAAATTTCTATGTAAACTTTTCACTTGAGTAGGGCTACTTTCTCTCAGCTGAGCCCACAAGAGGAAGTCTTAAAGAAAGGCCAGACTGAGGACAAGAATAAAAAGGAAAGGTAAAAGGACAAATGAAATAGGTAAAATGAGTGATAATCCTATGACAAAGTAAAAACAGAGAGGACAGAAGAAAGAGGGAGAGGGAGGGAGGAATGGAAGAGAGAGAGAGAGAGAGAGAGAGAGAGAGAGAGAGAGAGAGAGAGAGAGAGAGAGATCTGCTTTACTTGGAATTAGACATAGTATAGTTAATATACACTGATGTTAGGAGATTAGCCCTGGGAGAAGGTAAGCTAACAACAATTCAAGCCTCCCCTACGTTTACCTTACCTTCCTATCATCCAAACATCACCTAGGTCTGGTCACCATCATCCATGACAATTTGCATCACTGTTTTCCCTATAATTTGCAAGTTATCCCTTTAATGTGGTAATGCTCTTTTCTATCCTTTCGTCTCCCTTTCTGAGTTGTGTTAGACTGAGATGGACAGGCTTATACTAAACAAAGAATCACTCAACTGAACACTGGAATGCTGACTCTTGTCTCAACATAATAAAACCCCCCATCTATTTTGGTCTTCTGCTTTCTTAGTGCTTTTTGGCTCTTTCTTCACCTTGTGACTCAAAATACGTTCCAAGTGGGGAGTTTCTCACCTTTGCTGGTTATAGACCTTTCTTTACTAGGAGGGAAACTAGAGTGTTAAAAGCCCCATATGGTTCCAGATAATACAAGTAAAATTTATGTTGTTCTTTAATCAGTATCACTACATCCTAGCATGTAAGAGATGATGAAATTGAGACCTAGAAAGGAAGGGATTCGCCTGAAATCCTGGAAGCTAGTACCGGAACCTAACACTTCTGACCTTCCAGCCTAGGAATCATGTTCAGCATATTATAACCATATAATTCCTGAGACAATATGACTTCACCACATATTTTCCACTTCTATTAATGAGGTTGTTTTATTTCCATAGACTTCAGTTATGGTATCATAGAAAGCATACTAATTTGAAATCAGAAGACCTGAATTCAAATTCTATCTCTTGCCTATAATAGCTATGTGACCTCTGAAAAAGTCACTTTCACCTATTTGAGTCTCACTTTTTATCAAAAATGGGATGATAGCCCTAACCGGTTTGGCTCAGTGGATAGAGCGTTGGCCTGTGGACTCAAGGGTCCCAGGTTCAATTCCAGTCAAGTGAGCTGCATTCCATGTACCTTGGTTGTGGGCACATCCCCAGTAAGGGGTGTGCAGGAGGCAGCTGATCGATGTTTCTCTCTCATCGATGTTTCTAACTCTCTATCTCTCTCTCTTCCTCTCTGTAAAAAATCAATAAAATATATTTCAAAAAATGGGATATTTATCTCATAATATTTTGGAGGCTCAAAGATTAGATATTTGAAACCCAAGCAAGGGGTTGAATGCAATAGATGTTCAGTTAAAAATCAAAAGCATCATAGATTCATATATCCATAAAGACCTTTAGAAACTATATTTTTTCAACCCCTTGATGTGACATACAGAAAACTGTGGCCAGGGTGGTAAAGGGATTTACTCAAAGTCAAGCAGCCAGTTGCTGACAAAGCCAGAATTTGAACCCATGTTTTCAAAAACATTTCTGCTAATTAGACCCTAAGTGTGCAAAACAATTTAGATTTTAAGCTAATAGCTTAGTTCACCTATCATTTATTTGCTTACTCTATGAGAATTTGGATCTAAAAATATGAAACCAACTGGATGTTTTTAAGTGTTTGAACCTCTTATTTATGTAGTCCTCAGATACATCACTTCAAAAAACTCCTCAACCTTTAAATTGAGAGATGAGCACAGTATGTCAACAGAAAAATTAACTACCTTCTATAATTCCAGGATTGTCTCTGAAGCAGTCAAGCCAGTGTGGTCTTGTATATACATTTTGGAGGGAGGAACAAAAGAAGCCTATTGTTCACTTTAACATCCATGCACACTCAGCCAAGTTTTCTCTAACCTTTCAGCAACTGAATTTCTCTCCCAGTGGCCCAGGGCTCCCCTAAACTCAGATGAATAAATGTTTTAACAAAGAAAGGTGAGATAGGACTTGAAGAGAGGGAAAAAAAGCTTACCTTTGTTAGAGAAAATCCTTCTATATTCATGTCAGCAGTCTAATGATGTTGCACTGCAGACCTCAGCATGAATCTGCCAGCTTTGCTCAGTTGGTATCCTGGGTTACAGGGCCTTTCTCATAAATTAAGTCCAGGGCTCCAATCTGGCTAGTGTTACTGGGGTGGGGTGAATGGAGGTGGGGGTAGAGATGGGTACTGTCCTTCCCAGAAACTAAACTACTGGAATGTCTTGTTCCACTGGTTTGGTACAAAACCCGGGATGGTTCTTTAACCATATCCGGGTGTTTTCCAAATCCTGGTTAGGATCTCAGAGGAATTACAAAGGGGTGAGCTGCATTTCTGTTATCACAGATTGCTAGTTGGCCTTTGCTGAGAGGGGGAGGAGAATGCACTGCCAGTGTGGCTAAAGCTCACAGATTCCAACAGCTCCATTTATGAAATGGGGTCCTTTGTAACTGTTACTGGTTTAGGAAGAGCCCTCTTCCACCACCAATTGTTTTCTTCTTGCTGGGAAGCAGTTATTCGTCCTGCCGGTTACCCTGAGGCCAAGGTTGCTTAGTAATAAAGAAATATAAAACTGGCAATAAACGAAAGAACTTTCTACACACCAGGCCCTATGTTAACCAATTTACATGCATTTTTCTATTTAAATATCCTGATACCCTGTGAAATGGACACTAATTCTCTTTACAGCTAAAAAATATAGGATTTAAGAGAGAAGGTAACTTGTTCAAAGTCATACAATTAGGAAGTAAAAGAGGGAATTTTACTGGGCCTGTCTAGATTTTTAGCCACCACACTACCACACTGCTGCTTAGGGGAAAACACAAACCCTTTTTGAGATGAGGGAAGTGACTTCACAATTACTGAGTGCCTGCCACTGCTAGATATTTTCATGAGCATTACCTCTGCTTCTGCATCTCTAGTAGCTCCTAAAGTGAAACCCCAGGGCTGTATTAAAAACAGGTTCCATAGAGGAGACTGGATACAACTATAAGATAGCCTGGATTAATATAGGTCAGCATCCTAAAAACAAAGAAGATCCAGAAGAACTGGAAATATTAAATTTTAAAAAAAGTATACTAAAAAATAGCAAAACAGGCCCTGAAATTTCCTTGTTTCTGATATCAAGTGACTTAGGTTCAAGCACCACTTGCTCTGGCAGTAATCAGCTATGTTGGTTTGATCCAGGCTCTTCTCCAGGCCTCAGTCATTCTATTTGTATGAGGGCCTTGAGCTAGCTACAGACCCTCACAGCACTATAAATTTATATATCCACCAAGAAGGCACATTCCTGATATTAAAAGTGGAAGAGAAAGAGGTTTTAAAGTTACAAAGTATAAGGAAAGAATGAGTACAAAGTAAACAAAGAAAAAATAAACTACATGCCTCTTCTGAAAGAGCTGCATCTACCCACCAAACCCACATATAGAAAGGAGATAGGTATAATGGCGGTTTTAGCGCCTAATATCCTTACTTTATGTTGATGAGATCTTGGCTCAGAGCAGATACTGTCCTCTAGGCAGGCTCAACACATCTTTGTTTTCTGGATTTAAAATGTCAAGGGCAGGGTCCAGGGAGGAGGACTTTCAAAGAATGAGCTGGTGGAGCAAAGTCTGAGTCAGAAGCCACTGGAGGTGGTTAAAGGTTCTTAGACACTTAGGAGCTGCCCCACAAACTGCAGCCCAGGCTAAACCAAGTAGAAGCATTGATAAGGAGAAGGAAGAAGCCACCAGCCTCGGATCTTTCAGAAATGTTCAGTGATTGAGGGAAGCTGAATCAGGACACAGCAGTTGTTGGGGTTATCTGCCTCTTCCCCCACTTGGCACAAATATGGATCTTGAAGCTGGAAGGGGTAGGAGGTGACCAAACCCATTAAGTTGGGATCCAAGTCCAGGCTCTAAGGCATTTATTATAGGGAGGGGAAAGGATAAGGTCTCTGCTCTGACTCATGAAAGACAACAAGAAGCAAGTCATATAGACACACTTGAGTCAACACGGTAAAAGCTGCAGGAAGCCAACTTGACCAGGTCTCAGAGTTTGTATGATTCATTCAGCAATTCACTGAGTGGGCACACAGTGCCTTCCTCTTTTGCAAATCTTGGATATATTTCTGGTGCCTTTCATCAAGTGTCACCTAAAAAGAGTTTAATTTGATACCTATAGATAGGGGATTGGTAAACTATTTTAGTAAAGAGCCAGTTAATAAATATTTTATTTGCAGAACATGCAGGCTCTGCCATAACTACTAAAATAGGCCAGTGTATCATGTTGGGCATATCTCTCTACCAATAAGAGTTAAATTACAAAAACAAGCAGCAGATCAGATTTAACCCATAAGCTGTAGTCTGAAAACCACCAGTATAGACTGTTTTGGAATATTGACATTTATAATATGAAATGTTATTAAGAGCATAAAAACTACAGTCAGACATCACAGATTGAAATACCAACTCTGTCATTTTCTGTTTCTGTGACCTTGGAAAATTCATTCAATCCTTCTAAACCTCAGGTTTACTTCTATGAAATGGGGATAACAATAGTACCTATTTCATAGGGCTGATATGAGGAATGAAATTTATATGAACTATTTATCACAGTGACTGGCACATAGTAAAGTGCCCTAAAATGAGTTATCATTTAAAAAATTTTTTTCAATAGAACAAAGAAATATAAATTTTTCTTTCCTCATTATTAGAAAATATATTGTACTAATTCATGATGAAACAGAAGAATGTTTGTAGAATCCTGGCTTTAAGTTGTAATTATGCTACTAAAGAAAACAGATTGCCCTAGCTAGTGTGGTTCAGTTGGTTGAGCATTGTTCCAGGCACCCAGAGGTCACCTGTTCGATTACTTGTAAGGGCACATGCCTAAATTGTGGGCTCAATTCCCAGTAGGGGGCGTGAAGGAGGCAGCCAATGGATGGTTCCGTCATCGATGTTTCCCTCTCTCTCCTTCTTCTTCCCCCCCTCTCTAAAAATCAATTTAAAAATATTCATTTTATTTTAGTATTTTAATTTCTTTATTGGTCAAAGTATTACAATTGTGTCCTCATCCCCCCAATAACCCCAACCCTCCCCCCCTACTTATGCTCTCATTCCCTTGTTGTCTGAGACTAAGCTGCAGTAAAAAAGAAGGAATTTTTGCCATTTGCAACAGCATGGATGGAACTGGAGAGCATTATGATAAGTGAAATAAGCCAGTCAGAGAAAAAAAACATTTTTTACAAAAAGCAAACAGAGTAATCCTGAACAAGTGAGTTTGCCTTTATGGGACTTTATTCTCTCCCCATAAAATGGAGAAAATGTTTTAGATTTCTCTCTCTCTCTCTCTCTCTCTCTCTCTCTCTCTCTCTCTCTCTCTCTCTCTCTTCCCCTCCCTCCCTCCCTCCCTCCCTGCCTCCCTCCCTCCCTCTCTCTTTCAAAATTTTAGCAGCAAAACCACTTTCCCAAATAAAATCTTACAGTACACACACACACACACACACACACTATGTTTGGAAAATGAAAGTGGAGTTCTTCTGATAAGGCTAAGAGAGAGAAAGGAAATGGGCAGAGCTTAGGGGATCCAGGGACTTGTTCAATTGTATGCCTACCCACCAAAACAATGTGGTTAACCCTGGTGCACCAGTAAGAAAGTTCAACAGCACTGAAAGCACATTCATTTGAAAAGCACAGGAACAGAATGGGCTTAAGAGTCAAGATCAATTCTGTCACTAACCCATCTCTTTACTTATTCATTTACTCAATATTTTAAAGTTAACTGTGTATAGACAATCATGAGGACATGAATTTGGAATGGCTACAAAGGTGAGAAGACCACAGGGATCTTCTATTAGGGGGCAACGCTATCTAGTATGAGAAGTGTGGGGTTTGGACTCAGAAAGACCAGGTTTGGATCCTGGCAGGCTCTTTCTCAACTGTGTGACCTTGGGCAATTGACCTAAGCTTTCTGAACCTCATGTTTCTCATCTTTAAAATTGCAGCCATATTAGTTTCATGAGTGCAATATTGTGAGAATTAAATAAGCTGCCACTTCCATGAACACTTAACACAGTACACAATACCCAGGGCACCTTTCTCACAGTGAAATTTAGTGACAGTCAGATACCTGGTGAAAATAAAAATCTGCAGCAGGACCCTAGCATAGCTAGTTTACCTCAAGACCCTCTGATGAGCTTGCCTTCGCCATTCTTAAAAAGAAGGCCTCTGGGAAATTGTTCAGGGGTGCAGGGTACAAGAGATTGTCGCCTATCAACCACACCTCTGAAGCTACTGCCCTCCCTTTTCATTCCCCACCACCTTTGACCAGCAAGCTTTAGAAGGCTTTGAAAGATTGATATACACTGCTATGATGTGTGATTGTCCGGGTCTTGAACTCTGGTTCCTAATTCCACTTTCTTCAGTCCTCAGAGGCAGTAGGTTTCATTCTTGTGCATACACCAGAATCCCTTGGAGGGTTTGTTAAGGCATCAAGTTTCTGCTTCAGTAAATCTGGGGTGATGGCACTGGTCTGAGGGTCACACTTTGGAAAACCACTGCTCAAGCCTAAGGGACTCACTAGTTTCTTCATACTGGTCCTTGAGTTCTCACCATTCCTAGTCTTTAAGTATCCAGTCTTTGGTCCCAGGTCTAAAGTATAGTTATTTATTTCAGTCTCCTGGTACACCTGTGGAGGCCCCTGAGTATCTTCCCAACACCTACTTTCCCACTCCTTTGGCTCCAGACCCATTCTGCCTTCCTGTGTGAAACCTCCTTTCCCTTTCATGCTCAGTTAACATGTCTTGTTTTCTAGTGGTGTTCCGTGAACAACTCTATGAATGGCATCAGCTCCTGCTGCCATCTCTCCTTTATATTCTCATGTGGCTTCCTGATTGTGGGCTCTGGGCACATACAATTCTGGTTTGAATCTTGGGAGAGTCATTTGAGTTCTACAAGACTCAGTTTTTCATTTGTAAAATCAGGCTGTGAAAATAAAATAGAAGAGTGTCTGTAAAAAGGCTTGGGCAGCACCTGTTACATGGTAAGTGATCAGTAAATGCTAGTCTGTTTTATCTTATTTCCTCTACTTTCTTCACACCTACTACCTTCACATTTACTACTAAGAAGGTGGCAGCAAATAAGAATGATATCACAATGCAGAAATAAAGTTTTTTTCTCTAGTATGAAAGGGCATAGTAAATGAGAGAAAATGATCCAACATTTAAGAGAAAGGAGAGCCACAAACTTTAATGTCCTCCAAGATCCCTGCCTCCTCTCTCACTCCCAAATTATGTCATATTTATATTCTATAAACTTTTTTAATCCACCCACTTTTCTTCCCCTTCACTGACATAGCCTTGGTCTCTTAACTGGATCACTGTAATAACCTCCTCACTGTTCTTTTCTTTTTAATGTATTTTATTGACTTTTTACAGAGAGAAAGGGAGATGGATAGAGAGTCAGAAACATCAATGAGAGAGAAACATCAATCAGCTGCCTCCTGCACACCCCCTACTGGGGATGTGCTTACAACCAAAGTACATGCCCTTGACCAGAATTGAACCTGGGACCTTTCAATCCACAGGGCAATGCTCTATCCACTGAGCCAAACCAGTTAGGGCTCTTCACTGTTCTTTTGCCTTTCTTCTTGACCCCAAAATTTGCTCTTCAAATAACAGCCGAAGCTATTTTTTCCCCAAAACACAGAGGTGATTATATCTCCCGCTTATTTAAAATCCCTCAGCTGTGGAGTTTTATTGACTGACATTGGAGTAATACAGAGATTAGCAGGGCCCCTGTGTAAGGATGACATTCAAACTGGTGAAATGTTCCTTGTGTTTTGTGTTTGTGTGTGTGAATGCACATATAGAAATATCTCCAAGATATATCATTATGTTAAAGGCAAAGTACAGAATAATGAGTATTTTGTATTTCCTACACACACGCATACACACTTCAATGTATACACTTATAAGAGAGAATAATTTTTTTCTTCTGCAAAAAAATCACAGAAATATTTGAACAGTGGTATCTTTTAAAGAGAATAATCTAGTGGGAGGAAGGTGACTTTCATTTTTCATTTTGAAGTGTCTGAATTTTCAAAACTCACAAGTTTTTAAAGGTTATCTGGGAAGAGCATATATGAATTCCCTTTTGTTTCTTCCTTTGTATTTCTGTGTATGATATAAAAGCATATCAATGTTACATTAAAAATTAGTGATGTTTGTCACTAGGATAAAGGTCAAACTGTTTAACAAGGCCTAAATGGCCCTTTGTGACCTGCTCCCTTCTAATATAAGCTCATAGCTTGCCCTTCTTCACCTCATAATCTGTGCTCCACCCATGCCATAGCTCAGTATGTTAGTTTTCCAGGGTACTATGTGATTTTTCTTATCTCCAGACCTTATATGCTGTTTGTCTAGCTCAAACACTTTTGTCCCTATTTTTTCCTTCCATTCATCATTGGGTATCAGCTTAGAATTTCCTTCATTCAAGAAATCTTCTTTGACTTTGTGTGTTTCTGAGTTATGTGCTCCTTCCATGTGTTCCCATGCATCCTATCTAATAAAAGAGTAATATGCAAATTAACCATCATTCCCTCACTCTGTCACAAAGATGGCAGCGGCCATGAAGCTGGAGCGGGCAGAAGGCTTGGGTTGTCCCAGCAATGGAGGAAGCCAAGACTCCCGCCTACCCTGGCTGGCCCTGAGCTCCACTAAAGGCTACAAAGTTTCAATTATAGAAGATAAATAAATTCCAGATACTTGCTTCCAGCCCTCATGGCCTCCGCTTGAGGAAGCGCTGGGAGCCTGGGTTTCCGGGGGCAACCCAGACTTCCAGTGAGACCAAAGGTACAAAGTTTCAATTATAGAAGATAAATAAATCCCAAATACCTGCTGCTAGCCCAAGGATGTGGCCAACCTGAAAATGGCCCTCAGCTTTTCACCCAGGCTGGCCAGGCACTCCAGCGGGACCCCCACCCTGATCTGGGACACTCTTCAGAGCAAACCAGCTAGCCCCACCCATGCACCAGGCCTCTATCCTATATAATAAAAGGGTAATATGTAAATTGACCCTAACAGCAGAAAGACTGGGAATGACTGGTCACTATGACACACATTGACTACCAGTAGGCAGATGCTCAATGCAGGAGATGCCACCGGGTGGTCAGTGCACTCCCCCAGGGGGAGCTCTGCTCAGCCACAAGCCAGGCTGACAGCTGCCAGCACAGTGATGGGGGTGGGAGCCTCTCCTGCCACCTCAGCCATGCTAAGGATGTCCAACTGAAGCTTAGGCCTGCTGCCCGTTGGCAAGTGGACATCCCCCAAGGGGTTCCAGACTGCAAGAGGGCACAGGCAGAGCTGAGGGACCCCTGAGAGTACACATTTTTGTGCACTGATCCTCTAGTATTTAATAACAGTTTATTGAAGCATCTTGTCTAACTGTGTGTTTTCCTAGATTATAATGGAAGCTTTGAGGTCAAGGATCACCTGTTTCTTGTTTCCCATTGTAGCTTCAGAATCTAGCATAGCAATTAGTATAGACTTGGTGCTCAATAAATACTTATTAGATGAATGAATGCATGTGTGATAAACAAAAGAAAGAATAAGACAACCTTTGAGCTGTGTTTCATGGTCAGCAAAATTCTACTAGAAAACAGCTGCATTTATAATCTTCATATTTAGGAATATTACTTTGGTGAGACTTTTTCAGTTTTAAGATCGACTTAGTTATACCTAATAATTTCACAGTTTAACCAACAAGCCTGTTCCAAAAGGCCTGTATACATGTAACTGCCAACCCTCTGCTATTCTGATTTATCCATTATAACTGGCATGGAATGTGTTTGCTTCCAGATTAAATTGCTTCACAGGGCTCTAAAGAGTTGCATTTACCTTCTTTATATTCTGGGTTAAGCAATCATGTATACTTTCATTAAAAGAAGAAGTTCTTGGCAAAATAAAAGTGAAAACTCCAAATACACCTTTCTTTACTAGTGACTATATAAACTCTGCTTGGATGCCTCCAATAACTGAAAACTCACAATCTCCCAAGGCAACTTTGGGTGACACTGTTTTATATTAAACAACTAAACACCCACCTTCTCCTATCTGCTGTTCAGTGATTCCTTTTGCTACTGAATTCAGGACTCCAGAGAAAAAATTTTAGTCAATGCTATCTCACCCATTTTTAACAGCAAAAGAAGCAACTCTGTTGTAGAGAGTGTTTACTCCTCCTAGGCTTGTTCCCAAGATCTATCTATCATCTATCTATCTATTATCTATCTATCTATCTATCTATCTATCTATCTATCTATCTATCTATCATCTGTCTATCTATCATCTATCTCTATATCTATCAGTAGAGATAGGTATACAAATATTTTTGTTCTCATACCAATACTTTTTTCATTCTTAAGGAACTGTGGTAGGAAATGCCACAGTGGTTGCTGGCTTAATCACTGACTGGAAGAAGTGGGCATCTACATGATATGATTTAAGGGATTCAAAAAACTTTCCTGCCTCCAGAAATGACAGCTTACTTCGGTGAAATTAGACCCAGTAGTGAAGACTACACTCCAATTCTTCTCATATGTGACCTGGAATGGACTATTTTACTTCTTTGGCCTCAGTTGTCTCACTTGTAAAATGAGAACTTTGTGTTAGCAGGTCTTTAATGTCCTTTCCAACTCTCACATCCTATATTTCTGTGATTCAGGATTTTGGATTAGATCCCATTAGCATCCAGAAAACAGGTACAGATGTCTTTACACAGCTACTCTGTTTGCATGAATGACTTTATGGCAAGTTCACCATTTGGGAAAATGGATTGTGTGAAGTTTCAAACGCTGGGTCTCTATTAACATGCAGAAAACAGGCATTTTTACAATACAATGACTCTTCCAGTAAATGAAAATATAATTTAGTTCAGAGTATAACCCACACTGTAGTAGATAGGTCTGTTATCAGCCTTATTTTCTAAACTAGTTGATCTATTGCTTTGGCTACTTGTTATTCTGTTACAATGGAAAGAGAGTAGAATGGGAGGGGGAGTGAGGTAGGCAGAATAATGTTTCCCCAAAAAATGTTCACGTTTTATTTCCCAGAACCTGTTAAGATGTTACATTGCTGGAGGCAAAGACCAGCAGTAGTTAGCATAATTATGCAAAAGTTCCACTAGAAGGCTAATGGACTTTGATATTCAGCAGAGCTGAAAATCAGCATAATATTGCCCTGCTGTTGGCCAAATGGCTCAAGGCAATCCCCTAACCTGATAATCCTTTCACTGTTTACCAAACTTTACCTTTGATAGGCCTGTTTGCATCCTAAAGGGCAAATATATATTTGAGTAAATAAAAGCAGACGGGACTGAGTTTTAGGGAAGATTCTCTGCTAGAGGAAAGTTATCCACTTGGCTTCCTCATGATTCCTAAATTCATATTTCTTGCCTAGTGTTTTCATTTGTGCATTGGTCCTTCTCCAGATCTTGAACCCTAGCCATGCTGGTTGCAGCTTCACATCTAGTGCCTCAAAAGAGGCCTGGAGAAGAAGATTCACCTGAGTGAAAAAAGAAGAAATTCACCAGAAAGACGGGAAGTTCACTGAAAAGGGGGGGAGGAACGTGACCACATACAAAGCCTGTGCCAGCCTTGGAGTCTCAAACCATTAAGTGGGTGAGGAACATCTTTTATTTCAGCTGGGTTATAATGGGGCAGAATTTGAGTAAAGGGGAAAAACTTTATTGTAGGCTTTTGGCTTGCATGCTCAAGGATAAAAGAATTAAAGTGTCAGAAAGTCTTCTCTTATAGTTTTTGCATATTATTATAGAACATAATCCTTGGTTTCCTGAAGAGGGTACATTAGGTGTTGAATGTTTGGAAAGAGTAGGTCACAACTTGAAAAACGCTCATCAGCAGGGTAAAAACTGGCCTCCAAATTGTTTCTCCTCATGGAACACGGTATTGCATTTGTGAGAACCTTTTAGAGAGGCAAAAGAGGATAAACCTTGTCCCCTTGCACCTTGTGCTCCTAAAGAGGAGCAGAAAGAAAAATTGAAGGAGTGGCCTTCATGCCCCCCTCCACTTCTGCGTCCTGATCCTGAAACATTTAATTTGCCGCAATAGAATCACCTATGCAAAGAGCTATCCAAAAAGAATTGAAGGACATGATGTTGGAGGAGAGCCTTGCTTTTCCTATTATACAGGTAACTAACCCACATTTCCCAAATCAAATAATAAGACAGCATGAAAAATTTGACTTTAAAATAAAGGGCCCTAATCGGTTTGGCTCAGTGGATGGGGCGTCGGCCTGCAGACGCAAGGGTCCCAGGTTCAATTCTGGTCAAAGGCAAGTACCTTGGTTGTGGGCACATCCCCAGTGGGCAGTGTGCCCGAGGCAGCGGATCGATGTTTCTCTCTCATCAATGATTCTAACTCTCTATCCCTCTCTCTTCCTTTCTGTAAAAAATCAATAAAGAATATTTTAAAATGATAAAGGCTTTACATGAAAGCGTAGTACAAAATGGTCCTACCACTCCATTTACTGGAGAAATTATGACTAGCATTTCTGAAGCATGCATATCTCCTTATGATTGGTACTCTCTGGCTTGTGCAGCCCTGGATGGAGGATATTATTTGCTATGGAAGGGAGAATTTTAGAGAGATGCCAAAAACAAACTCATTCAAATTGCAGAAAGAATGTTCAAATACCTTATGAAATGTTAGCAGGATAAGGACAGTAGAGTGACTTGCAGAATCAACTACAGTATGTGCAATAAGCTTATGAGCAAGTTAGACTTTGTGGAAGAAGAGCCTGGTGGGCTTTACCAGCAAAAGGTAATCTTGAGGGAGCTTTTAGTAAGTATATGCAGGGGCCCATGGAGTTATTTTCTGATTGTGTGGCTTGCCTCACTTGAGCAATGAGATGACAAATACAACATGAAACAATAGGAGACATTTTAATTCAGCAATTAGATTATGAAAATGCCAGTGCTGATTGTAAGAAATGTTTGATACCTCTAAGAAAAAATAGTACCATTACAGAGATGATTTGAGCATGTCAGAATGTGGGATCAAGCATTTTTCAAGCAAGCTTACTAGCTGCCACTGTAACAGTGGGGAATAGAAGGTGTTTTAATTATGGACAGTCAGGAAATTTCAAAAAAGAATGTAGGCAACCCAAAAGGACTGAGGGTGGCGCCCAAGGGAAAGGCATGAGCATTCTACCTCCAGATTCAAACAACACAGTTTTAACCTCTTTAAGTCCTAGATGTCAAAAAGCAAATTATTGGGTTAGTCATTGTAGATCTAAATTTCATAGAAATTGGCAGCTATTAAATTGAGACATAGGGAATGGCCAGCCTCAGGGAAACGGCCAGAGGATCTTCCCCCAGCCCCATCAATAATAGGGGGTTTATGCCTTGCAAAGGCCCACAGTGGATTCCCTCATCCAAGCCACTCCAGGGAGTGCGAACCTAGATCTCAACAGCACAATAGTGGTCACTCTGACTCCATATATGGCTCAGCAAGCTGTTTCTACAGGAATTTGAGGGCCTGTGCCACCTGGAACATGCGGATTCATCTTAGGAAGAAGTGAAAATACTCTGAAAGGACTGTTTTGCCTGGAGTCATAGATTCATACTATGAGGGAGAAATCAAGGTAATACTAGAATGCAAACATATTATGCAAATTACTCCAGGACAAAGAATTGCTCAGCTCCTACTTCTACCTTATATTCAGCAGGGCAAAGATATAAATAGGAAAAGAAGAACCCAAGGATTTGGAAGCTCAGATATCTATTGGCTACATGAAATTAGCAAAACCAGTCCTATGATCAATTTAAGAATAGAGGGAAAATTGTTTAAAGGCTTAGTAGACACTGGAGCAGATGTTAGCATTATTAGAAAAGAATTCTGGCCTCCAAGTTGGTCTATGATAGAAGCTATGGCCTCTATAAGAGGAGTTGGAGTTTCTGATGATACACAGCGTAGTGCTGCGGTGTTAAAGTGGTAACATGAGGAAGGACATATGGGATGGTTTCAGCCCTACATAGCTTCTGGAATTGCAATCAATTTATGGGGTCGGGATGTTTTAGAAGATTTACAAGCTTGTGTTATTATCAGCAAGGGACAGCAGTTAATAACTCAAATGGTTATTAATAATCAAGCTGGTAATAGCTTAGGAAAAAATAATTAGGGAATTAAAGAACCCATTCAAGCCAAAGGAAACCCAGGAAGATGAGGATTAAGATATCGGCCTTTTTAGGAATGATCACTGCTCAGACTCCTCTCCTCCATGTTGATCCTATACAATGGAAAGATGATAGACCTATATGAGTAGATCAGCGGCCATTAACCAAGGAGAAATTCAGTCATATTCATGAATTAATACAGGAACAAGTAAAGGCTGGCCACATAGAGCCTTCCAATAGTCCTTGGAATACTCCTGTATTTACTGTACCTAAGAAGGTGACAGGAAAGTGCCAATTGTTGCATGATCTTAGAGTAAGGTGACCAGACGTCCCGCTTTTGGCAGGACAGTCCTGATTTTTAACAATTTGTCCCGCGTCCCGCGGTATTTTAAAAAAGTCCCAATTTTTGGAAAGAATGCATGACAAGCTAGGGAATGGCGGGAGAACGGGAAAGGAATATACGGTTTTCTGCAGCCATGTGGCTATTTAGCCAGGATATGAGTTTTATATTATTTTTGTTAATTTTATAATGTTAAACTTTAATAATAACAAATAATTGTTGAGAAGTGATTATCGAGAACTGCTTATCAAAGTTCGCATTGTTGATTAGTTGTTAGAATTCGACCACCATTGTTTGGACTTAATGAACAATGGCATTTTTGGGGATTGGCAACGTCGAAACACATTTTGTAACTGTCTCTCAGGTGATGCACATCGTACTGCTTGCTAGTAAGCTAGTTAAACAAGTGATGTCATTACAAATCAGCTATTCAGATAATTTATGTAAGTAATTGATTTATTTCACACATACATAAATTTTCTTGAATTTAGCAGACAGTACTCATATTATTTATATTTTACAGTGGCGGCAAAAAGTCTAGCGCTGGCCTTCAAAGTGACACTTAGGACTTACGTTATGGCAAATCCAGAGGAAAAGTAATATAAGTTAGTATTGTTATTATTTAGAAAGAAATATAGGATTAAAATTAAAATTAAAATAATAACGCATTGTCCTTACCAGGAACTAATGCTGCGATTGAATGCGTTTTTCTATGGTAAATAAAGTGTGAACGTCAGAAAAATCACAATTAAGTGTTAAGACTTTGAAAGCCATTTTATGTGTGAAATATAATTTAACAAATTCTTGTGAACAATTTCATGACCTTTTATTATTTTACATATATTTTATTTTCATGTATTTTAAACAGATAGAATAAAAATAGAGGAATAAGAAAGCTATCTAAGTCACATATTCTCCAATAACATTTTCTGCCTCTTAGACAGATGGGTCGATTATGGTTTAAATTTTTATTCACTTAAATATTGATTCTTGATATGCTTACCTTTATTTTTTTTAATTTTGTTTTATTGCTTAAAGTATTACAACGCGTGTTAGATAGATCTCCATTTTCTTCCCTTGACCTTTCCCACTCCTCCCCTACCCCCCAGTGTCTTGTGTCCATTGATTATGCTCATATGCATGCATACAAGTCTTTCAGTTGATCTCTTAACTCCCCCCAACCCTCCCCAGCCTTCCAGCTGCAGGTTGACAGTCTATTCAATGGTGTTCTGCCTCTGTATCTGTTTATGTTTATCAATTTAGAATGGTCTTTATTATCCATAAATAAATGAGATCATGTGATATTTTTCTTTCATTGACTGGCTTATTTCACTTAGCATAATACTCTCCAGTTCCATCCATGCTGCTGCAAATGGTAAGAATTCCTTCTTTTTTACAGCAGCATAGTATTCCATTGTGTAGATGTACCACAGTTTTCTAATCCATCCACCTGCTGATGGGCACTTAGGCTGTTTCCTATTCTTAGCTATGGTAAATTGTGCTGCTATGAAAATATGGATGCATATCTCCTTTCTGATTGGTGTTTCTGGTTTCTTGGGATATATTCCCAGAAGTGGGATGACAGGGTCAAATGGGAGTTCCATTTTTAATTTTTTGAGGAAACTCCATACTGTCTTCCATAGTGGCTGTACCAGTCAGCATTCCCACCAGCAGTGCAAAAGGGTTCCTTTTTCTCCACACCCTCACCAGCACTTGTCGTTTGTTGATTTGTTGATGATAGCCATTCTGGCAGGTGTGAGATGACACCGCATTGTTGTTTTGATTTGCATCTCTCGTATAATTAATGACTTTGAACATGTTTTCATATGCCTTTCAGCCTTCTGTATGTCTTCTTTTGAAAATTGTTTGTTTAGGTCCATTGCCCCTTTTTTGATTGGATTGTTTATCTTCCTTTTGTTAATTTGTATGAGTTTCCTGTAAATGTTGGATATTAAACCCTTATCAGTGATATCATTGGCAAATATGTTCTCCCTTGCAGTGGGCTTTCTTGTTGTTTTGTTGATGGTTTGCTTTGCTGTTTAAAAGCTTTTTATTTTGATGTAGTCTCACTTGTTTATTTTCTCTTTAGCTTCCATTGCCCTAGGAGCAGTGTCAGTGAAGAAGTTCCTTCGGGACATGTTTGCAATTTTGCTGCCTGTGTATTCCTCTAGTATTTTTATGGTTTTACGTCTTACGTTTAAGTCCTTTATCCATTTTGAGTTTATTTTTGTGTATGGTGTTAGTTGGTGGTCAGTTTCATCTTTTTGCATGTATCTGTCCAATTTTCCCAACACCATTTATTGAAGAGACTGTCTTGACTCCATTGTATGCTTTTACCTCCTTTATCAAATGTTAATTGGGCATAGTGGTTTAGGTCAATTTCTGTGTTCTCTATTCCATTCCATTGATCTATATGTCTGTTCTTGTGCCAGTACCAAGCTGATTTAAGAACAGTGGCTTTGTAATACAGCTTGATATCTGATATTGAGATCCCACCTACTTCATTCTTCTTTGTCAGGATTGCTGCAGCTATTTGAGGTCTTTTATTATTCCAGATGAATTTTTGGAAACTTCATTCTAGATCTGTGAAATATGCCATTGGTATTTTAATGGGGATTGCATTGAATATAGATTGCTTTGGGTAGTATGGACATTTTGATGATATTGATCCTACCAATCCATGAGCATGGTATGTTCTTCCATCTGTGTATGTCTTCCTCTATCTCTTTTTTCAGTGTCCTGTAGTTTTTCACGTATAAGTCTTTTACCTCCTTAGTTAAGTTTATTCCTAGGTATCTTAAATTTTTTTGCTGCGATTGTAAATGGGATTGCTTTTTTAGTCTCGTTTTCTGTAAGTTCACTATTAGTGTAAAGAAATGCCATACATTTCTTGGCATTAATTTTGTATCCTGCTACATTGCTGAATTTGCTTATTAAGTCTAATAATTTTTTGATGGAGTCTTTAGGGTTTTCTATGTACAGTATTATGTCGTCTGCAAATAAGGACATTTTACTTCTTCTTTTCCAATTTGGATGCCTTTTATTTCTTCTTATTGTCTGATTGCAATGGTTAGTACTTCCAGTACTATGTTGAACAGGAGTGGTGAAAGGGGGCATCCCTGTCTTTTTCCTGTTCTTAGGAGAAATGATTTTAGTTTATGAACATTGAGTATGATGTTGGCTGTGGGTTTGTCATATATGGTTTTTATTGTGTTGAGGAATGATCCTCCTATTGCAAACTTACTGGTGGTTTTTATCAAGAAAGGGTGTTGAATTTTGTCAAATGCTTTTTTCTGCATCAATTGATATGACTATGTGGTTTTTATCTCTCAATTTGTTTATGTGATGTATCATGTTTATTGATTTGCGGATATTGTACTGACCTTGCATCCTTGGGATAAATCCTACTTGGTCATGGTGTATGATCTTTCTGATGTACTGCTGGATCCGATTTGCTAGAATTTTGTTGAGGATTTTGGCATCTTTGTTCATGAGGGATATTGGCCTATAGTTCTCTTTCATTTGTGTTGTCTATCTGGTTTTGGTATTAAGGTGATGCTGACTTTGTAGAATTAGTTTGGAAGTATACCTTCCTCTTGAATTTTTTGGAATAGTCTGAGGAGGATAGGTTTTAGTTCTTTCTTGAATGTTTGGTAGAAATCTCCTGTGAAGCCGTCTGGCCCTGGGCTTTTGTTTGGTGGGAACTTTTTGATGACTGCTTCAATATCTTCCATAGTGATTGGCCTATTGAGATTTATAGTCTTCCTTATTGAGTTTTGGAAGATTGTATTTTTCTAGGAATATGTCCATATCCTTCAGGTTGTCTAGTTTGTTGGAGTAGAGTTGTTCATAATATTTTTTAACAATTCTTTGAATTTCAGTGGGGTCTGTTCTTATTTCTCCTGTTTCATTTCTGATTTTGCTTATTTGTGTCCTCTCTGTTTGCTTTTTGGTGAGCCTGGCTAGAGATTCATCAATCTTGTTTATTCTTTCAAAGAACCAGCTCTTGGTTTCATTGATCTTTTGTAT
>PVJC01009990.1:0-44677 GCA_004026665.1 Murina feae
GTCCCTATCAGGTTAGGGGTCCTGCTTGGGTGCCTGACCAACCTGGGTCAGGGGTCAAGGGCTGTTTTCAGGCCGCCCACAGCCCCTTCAAGGTGGGGGGTCCAACTGGGGTGTCTGGCCCACCTGGGTGAGGGAGTGATGGCCATTTTCAGGCTGGCCATGCCCTCCAGCGACCCCAGCTCCCAGCCTCTCCTTTTTCTCTTTTTTTTTTCAGTGCCTCCTTGAGTGGAGGCCAGGGTAGGCTGGAAGCAGGTATCTGGGATTTATTTATCTTCTAGAATTGAAACTTTGTAGCCTTGAGTGGAGCCCAGGGCTGGCCAGGGCAGGTGGAAAGCTTGGCTTCCTCCATCACTGGGGGCAACCCAAGCCTGCTGCTCCCTCTAGCTTCATGTTCGGCACCATCTTAGTTAATTTGCATACTTGCTCCTGATTGGCTGATGGGTGTAGCGGAGTGATGATTAATATGCATGTTTCTCTTTTATTAGTGTAGATAATAGAGGAATATGCAAATTGTCTGGGATGCCATCACAGTAACAGTAACGACCAAACAGCAGGCTGCATGGGCCAACAAGGCTGGCAGGGGAGTTAGTGAGAGACAACCAAACTACTGAATAGCAGGCTGCATGGGGCGACCAAGTTGGCAGGGGGGTTAGTGAGGGATGACCAAATAACTGAACAGCAGGCTCTGTGGGGCCCCAGACTATGAGAGGGCACAGGCCGGGCTGAGGGACCCCCCTCAAGTGCACAAATTTTTGTGCACCTGGCCTCTAGTATAGTAATAATATAATATAATATAATATAATATAATATAATATAATATAATATAAAGACAATATGATGCTCCTCGACTTACAGTGGGGTAACTTATGTCCCGATAAATCCATTGTAAGTTGAAGATCTTCTCAGTCAAAAATGTATTTAATACATTTAACCTGCTAAACATCCTGGCCTAGCCTAGCATACCTCAAATGTGCTCAGAACACTTACATTAGCCTAAAGTTGGGCCAAATCATTTTCCTGCCACTATACAGCATTACCAGAGAGCATTGTACTGTATATCACTATCATGTGAAAAGATCAAAATTTGAAGTATACAATTTCTACTAAATAATGTATTGCTTTCGCAGCACCATAATGTCAATTGTAAGTTAAGCCATCGTAAGTCAGGGACAACTGTATAGGGAAGGACCTATGGTTGCCCTTGGAATCTAGTGTTTAGATTGTAAAATATTAATAGCACTGGATTGACATAAAACTTGCACATTGATCTCAATGACCGCACTCTATTTTTCCATGATGTGAGAGCTGTCTGTGTGTGCAACAGACTGGGCACATAATAACACAATTCAGTGTACTTTCTTTTATGTCCCCCCAAAATCAGCCCCATTTAAAACAAGGATGCTGGTGATTCAAGCAAAGGGTGGAAAGTGGACCAGATGATTTTTATGGTCTCTTTTGTCACCTTGAGACTCACCAACTTCGAATTCCAGAGAAGTGCCACCTGCTTTTGACATTTAGTTGAGAGACAATTGCACACAAGAAAATTTGCCCCCAAGACATCATGAAGAAATCACACTCATGATTGCAACCAAAAATTTAAAAACCCCAATTCATTCCAAAGACACTTTCCATTAATTAAAACATGAATACTTACTTGAATTTTTCACATTCAACACATTGCCTGAGCTGGTGGTCATTGCAAGTGAGAGGTAAAATGGGAGAAGTCTCATTGACTAGAGCAGTGGTTCTCAAACTTTAGGGTGCAGCAGAGTCACAGATAGCTGGGCCCAACCATCAGGGTTTCTGATTCCCAGTAGGTTTAGGCTGAGGCCTACGAGCTTGTATTTCTAACACGTGTCCTTGTCATGTTGATGCATGTCCATCACTAGACCACATTTGAGAACCACTGGGAATTTTGGAGAGAATCAGAGGCCTTTCCAGATACCTGATTTGAATAATGCTTTTCATGTGGTTCCTCCAGCCCCTTCTGTACTTTCTGTCCTTCTTCCAGGGAGAAAACATTGGTAAAAATGCCAGGCTATACACTTGTGATGGGGATAATGGAGTCGTTGACTTGCCTAGTTTTTAATCTTCAGAGGGAATCAATTTCCCTTTCTCTGAAGATAACCCGGGAAATAAAAGGCAAGTGGTAAAAGAAAGAAAAAATAGACAAACAAAACACACATCGTTTGAAAAGGTGGGCCCAAAGGACTATGATTTTAGCCCCAAGCCTCGTGAACCACATGGTGATGAGACAGGGGCATAGGTATGGAATGAATTTCTTGATAGTGAGGAAAGTCATACACATCCCCTCCAAAAGGCTTCCGTGTTTTCAGTCCAGGTTTAAGAAACTATTTGTAGTAAGTTTTCAGCCTCCGGTTTGCCCACCCACCATGAACAGAGAATGGTTTTGTAGTGCTATTGCATTTTGATAAGCTCCCTAATGTTCTCCTGGCTTTGAAGGAGGCGGCATATTTTGTTTCCTGCTCCATGTTTACTTGAAGGCAGTTTCTTATTTGATGTGGTCCTTATATTTTGCTTTGGTATTTATTACATTTCCTACTTAAAAACTTGATATCACGAGATATTTATTTTTATACCAGGCGTAGATTCTTTGAGAATGATTAATGTTACAGATACACTGTTAGCTCCTCTTCATTGAATTTCCTGAGAAAAGCTTCAGGAGAAACTAATTTGCAATTTGTACGTAAGAGATTAAAATCTTCAATACATATGTGGTAGGTATGTGGTGGGCAAAATGTAAGTCTGAAATAAAGTGGTATACTTATCTATTTTCTTCAGTTATTTTTCCCTGTTGTCTTTATATTGGTTTAATTTGTTATGCATTTTATCTTCCTCCCCCTTCCCCTTCTCCTCTCCTTCCCCTCTCTCTTTCCCTCCCTCTACCCTCACCAGAAGAAAAAACTCATGATGTTACTGTGTATGAATTTTTAACAACTCAAGGTCAACTTGGATACCCCAATTTGAACCAGTGACAAAGGGGACACCTAATTTTCAGAAAAATTATGTGTTTGCTTCTTGGTGTGTTTCATTATTTTCCTTGGCCTCAAGCATTTCCCAGGCATGTGGATATAAGGAGGAGAGAACTAAAAAAATGTGTTCAAATAAAAGAACACTGTTTGAAAACACCTGTCCTATTTTCAGTTTACAATTAGGAGGCATTATTAACATTAGTTTAGATTCTTGCAGCGTAAAGTTCTGGGACACTTCATGTTATAGACTTCATGTACCCATTTTTTTTCTAGTTCTTTATCTTGTGACTGAATAAGAGGGAAGAATGAGTGTGCCTGATAAGTTAAAAATTCCATTTTTCCACCTCTCTTCGTGTGATTTTGTGATGTAGATTTCTTTTCATTGACAAATGATCAGAGATGCTACATTCACCAAAAGCAATCTACCCTATAGCCAAGCATGTTTTCCAATTAAATTTAATGATTTTTTAATTTCAAATTTACCTGAAAAAAAAAAGACTTGGTTATTTAATTACTGAAAACCTTTTTCTTTTTTGTTGTTTTGTTTTTAGAATTCTTTAAAGAACTACTTGAAAATGCAGAAAAATCCCTGAATGACATGTTTGTGAAGACATATGGCCACTTATACATGCAAAATTCTGAGCTATTTAAAGACCTCTTCAAAGAGTTGAAGCGCTACTATGTGGTGGGAAATGTGAACCTGGAAGAAATGCTAAACGATTTCTGGGCTCGCCTTTTGGAGCGGATGTTCCGCCTGGTGAACTCGCAGTACCACTTCACAGAAGAGTATCTGGAATGCGTGAGCAAGTATACGGAGCAGCTGAAGCCCTTTGGAGATGTCCCTCGGAAATTGAAACTACAGATTACGCGTGCATTTGTAGCAGCCCGTACTTTTGCTCAAGGCTTAGCCGTTGCAAGAGATGTAGTAAGCAAAGTCTCTGTGGTAAGTGCAGTTTGCATCCTGTGTTTTTGTTTGGTTTGGTTTCATTTTAAAAGAAAGTTTAGGAGGGGTAGAAAAAGGAGTCAGCAGAATTCCATTGCCTCAGTAACTCTTCTTTCCTTTTTAATTCTTTTTGGCTGTTTTCTCCTACACTTTGTGTTTATACATATGCCTTATACAGTTAGAAACGATACTATGATGAACATCTTCACATATCATTATCATTCTTTTCAGTAGCTTTATTTGGTAGCCATTCTTAGAAGTGGAATATTTGTTCACTTTGGAACCTTAATTTAAAATGGTTTAATACCTCCTTACTCTTTTTAAGCTCCTATTCCATTTTCCCTCCAGAGGAAGAGACATTCACAAACAGGCTCCACAGTAGTTTGTTTTGAGTGACTTGTTTGGGTCTACTAGTGTAGTCTAGAAAAGCACTTACCATCCGTCGCTGTATGTTTCCTTGTTATAAGGTATATCCAGAGCCCTTAAGAAGATAGTTCTCAATGACAATAAGTCACCCACTCTTGACTTATAGCTTTGTTTATGGAATTACCAGTAGAGGATATGAAATATGTGGGCAAAAGCAGATGAACTGAGCCACATTTTCTTCACTTGTAAATTAAAGGAATCGGTCTCAGACCTTTATGTTTCAGACTGTGTTCTTTGGAGCCAGGTCTAAGGAGGTACTTCAGGGGCGTCCTTGAGGAGAGAGTCAAGGGAGATGGGTGGGTGAGACTGTAAATCTGTGATCTTACCTCCTGGCTCCACCAGAGAAGCTTTGCTTTTCTCAGTTTTATGCTGTAGGGTTTTGAGCAAGATTTGAAGGAGGGAAAGGTTCTGTGGTTCCTTCACTCCCCCACACCCCGCCCTACCCCACCCCACCAAGATGAAATTTAAAAACTTTTAAAAAATATGTTTACTGATTTCAGAGAGGAAGGGAGAGAGAGGTAGAAACATCAATGATGAGAAAGAATCCTTGATTGCCTGTGTCCTGTACAACCCCTACTGGAGATGGAGCCTCCAACTCTGGCAAGTGATCTTGATCAGAATCAAACCCAGGACCCTTTAGTCTACAGACCAACACTCTATCCACTGAGCCAAACCGGCTAGGGCATCATTTGAAAACTTTTTGAAGGCTTTTCCACTTCTACCCTTTCATCACTCAGTACCACTTTGAAAAAAATTTGAAGGCCTTTTCACTTCTACTCTTTCATCACTCAGGACCAGTGGAGAAATAGACTATACTGGGCCAAAATTATCTTTGCAAGATTTATCTTAGTGGTATGCCTACCTTTAGGCCCTCAAAAGAAAAGCCAAATTTTAGTGCATTTCTAAAAAGCCTAGAGACAAAAGGACAACAGCTTGTATTTAGGTCATTTGGTTATTTTGAGGACTAGAGGAGTGGTTAATAAAAATTGGACAGCAGTATAAACACCAGAATATCAACCTGATTGCCTATTAGAGAGTTCATTTTGTGTTACAGTATCATGTAATTTATTGCCCAAACTAGGACACTTATTGTCTAGATCAGGAAGTGCTTATTAGCAATCCTACCCAGACAACCGTTGCCACTAATTTTTAATAAGGAATCAGGACTTTCTTGGACAGACCAAGATGCATGGTCACCCTAGGTAGAGAGGAAACTAACATTCACCAAAGTGAGGATAGAGATTCTAAAGAATTCTGAGTTATTAAAAATGGGTGCTTATAGGATATTTCATATTAGAATTGGGAGATAAAAGGGAGTTGGTGATGGGTTGCACATATTATAGTTTTATTTGTTCTCTCATCTCTGGGCCAGAAACTGTCAGGAAACAATTCTTCCCAGCATGTTTTTGTTAGTCTTTTTCCCCTGATATTTTATTATAAATTGCAAAACATTGTTGGGGCATATGAGAGTGGGTGGGAGCAAGTGGGGAGATGATTGTTATAATTGAAGAAATAATCTGGTTCCTGAACTTCTGCCCAGTTTAGCAACCATTATTGATCTTGGAGTACACTCATGCCAGAGTCCCCCAACAAGGCACAATTAATCCAGACCAACCTTATTTCCAGTGCAGTTCACATAACACATTTGTCCTTCAAAATTTCCTTCGTTTCATCCTAAGCTGAATAGGTGGAAAGGTGCTGCTGTGTGGCTTGCATGTGTGTGCATACAAGTAAAGGCAAGTGTTTGGTTGTTTGTGGTTTATTTACATTAACCACCCACCTTCCTTTGAATTGATTCTTAGGAAGGACCAGGGAGCTGGCTCAAGCCTATCCTGTTCTTAGACTCACTCTGCAAGGCTAGAACCTCCTTAAGGAACTGAGATTCCAGAAAGTCCAAGTTGGAGTGGAGGGTGATGATGAAACAAGGAAGCAGTTTAGATAGAACTCAGTGCAGGTTAGAAGACTGAAGGATGTATATAGCTTGCCATTGTCTACATCATGCCTGCTCCGTAAGATTAGGGAGAAGTAAGCAGTTGTAGCTTCCCTGTGTTGTATTCTTCTTGACATGTTTCTCCAAATTAACTGTAGGAAATTAATAAGGTTGACTTTTGTATTTAGTTGCAGACACCCTTGCCTGTGCACTAAAGAGTATGCGACCCAAAATGAAATACAATCAATTTCTGATGGTCCTTTGATAAGATTTTTTTAAAGTAGGAAATAGATTTCCTGTGTAACTTTGTATTGTTAAATTGTTTGAGAAAGTAACTTTCTAAATATAACTCTAAATTTTAAAGAATTGATCTCTATTCCATATTCATTGTACTTTCATATCTGCCTACGAGGTATTTCCATAGTTATATGAGAATACAATGGATACAAGCGATAGCACTTAGTTTACTTTGAATAAACATTACTTGACAATTGTTTAGGTGATAACACTGTTTTATGACTAAGTGTTGTAATTGGAAACTTTAAAAAATAATATTTTGCTTCACTCCTGAGTTTCTTTTAGACCTAAGAATTAACTTGAAACCAAACCCTCCAATGAAGTTGGCTTAAGTTATCAAAATTATCCTATATAATAAAAGGGTAATATGCAAATTGACCCTAACAGCAGAATGACTGAGAACGACTGGTCACTATGATGCCCCCTGATGGTCAGTGTGCTCCCACAGGGGATGCTCTGATCAGCCACAAACCAGGCTGACGGCTGCCAGCACAGTGGTGGTGACAGGAGCCTTTCCTGTCTCCACAGCAGCGCTAAGGATATCCGACTGCAGCTTAGGCCTGCTCCCCGCTGGCAAAGGGGATTCCAGGCTGCCAGAGGGATGTTTGACTGCAGCTTATGCCTGATCCCCCCCAGGGAGCAGACCTAAGCCAGCAGGTGGACATTCCCTGAGGGGTCCCAGATTGTGAGAGGGCACAGGGTTGTAAAAAAATTTGCATGGGGCAAATTTTTGTGCGCTGGGCCTCTAGTGTAATAATAACACTCAGGAATCCCATCAACTTTTAAAGGTGCTAAAACACAAATTATATTAAAAAAATCTATCATCTATGTGATATTTCTGTTTAGAGGAAGCATACAAGGAATATTTTCAGATTTGAGAAGTATTTCATTAATTTTTGGAGTATGCCTACCAGTTAAACTGATTTTTTAAAATTGAATTTATTGGGGTTATGTTGGTTAATAAAATTATATAGGTTTCAAGGATACAGTTCTATAATGCATCACCTGTATGTTGTATTGTGTGTTCACCACCCTAAGTCAATCCCCTTCCATCACCATTTGTACCCACTTCAACTTCCCCCTACCCCTTCCCCTCTGGTAATCACTATACTGTCGTCTGTGTCTATGAGGTGTTTTTATTATTATTATTATTATTATTATTATTATTATATTTCAGGTACAGTGGTATGGGAAGACAGTAAATAATTTGGCTGTCAAAACATATTTGAAATTGAACATGCTGAAAAATCTACATTTGATTAATACAATGAGTAAGCTTTTCTACCAGTTAGGGTATCTAAGCAATATTTTTTCCTGCCAACTGCTATCTCAAATGTAGTTTGCAGATGAAACTACAGCAATCTAAGAGATAAACAACATTCCTTCTTTTGCTGTCCAATAGAATTAGTTACCTTGGGCCTGAAAAAAAAAGACCTTTCAGAGTAGAGAATGTATTTCCTAATTAAAGAGAGCCATCTCACCTACTTCATCTAGAAAAAGGTGTTTAATTTCAATTATGAAAAACATCTCGGTCTTGAGGCTAGTTGTTGCATACTTCAGATGTTCCCCACTACCTCTTCATTAGTGGATGTCCTGCTTTTCCAGTTTACTTTTGCAACAAAAAGGTTGTGGTTATATGTTGAGCAATGATTTGATTATCACTAAGCTATTTAAAGGCTGTTAGCATCAACAAGCCTAACTTGTTTCAAGAGAAAGTCACTTTTTAGTTGAAGTATACTTGTCTTGCTTCAGTTTTTCTGGGCCCAGAAGATCCAGTAATTTCAGCTTACTCCATTTGAGTTTTACAATTCAAACTTCAGAAAAGGCCTAATTAGTAACAGATGTTTCAAGAAAGCCTGGTGCTACACATCTTTGTATTACTTATTCCATCTTTACTTGTCATGGTTCATGTGACATTTCTTATTTACCTGCTTGTAGCAGTTTTGCCTGGAAGGGTGAAGTCTGTTTTGGTCTTTCGTAATGCACAAGTGGTTACATGCACCATGAAAATTAATAGCTCCTATGCCAAAGAGAGTTGCATTCTCATGGTTTCAATTAACACTGACATAATGGGGCTATGTCTGCATCCCCACCCCAAACTACAGGGGCTATAATTAGAAATCGGTACCTTTCTATTGTGATGTCTTAATGACTGTCCTGCCTTGAAAACAATTTCCATTGCTCCCCCTCCATTTCAGTCTATTCGAAATGCTCAACACCTACAAGGGTACTATACAATTTATTTTGTCACTTCCCTGAATCATTATAAATACAACCTTTATAAATGGTCAATATAAAAAGCTTTTAAGAAGCAAAGTGTAAACACTTAACCCTTAATATTCTTTTTCACTCCAACCCAAGAACTGGAATCACAGGAAAAAGGTGGGACTCTAGCTATGGTGGCAATGGAGGTGGTGATGTTAAGAGTGTGGAAAGTGTTAAGGACTGAATAAATTGCGATTATATATTCTCAAAACAAATTGAGTCTTCTCCAAGGGGACTAATGCAGTGATGCTTTGACTTCTAGGTCATAAATGAGTCTAATAATTTGAAACAAAACAAGACATACTTTTAAGTATTTATGCAGCTTCGGTTTTAACTACAATGTATCTACAAACATTTAATAAATTCTAGCTTATTCCATATATTTTGTTATGTCTTTAACATTCTGTTATCAGGGAAATAGTAACATCTCATCCTCCCTTCTCTGTGTGTATATTGACTTCAAAACTAGTTAGGAAGTTGTTGAATAAACTCATCTCTTCTCACCACATGTTTGGGAACCCTATCTCTGTCTTTTACCATAATTTTGGGAAATATTTCCTGTTATTTTTTTATTGGGTGCTTATGTTACCAAGCAACAGATAAAATCTAGATCTTTTCTGCTTGTTTGGTACTCTTGGCTGTGCAGGAAAAAAATGTTGCAGCAGAATGTATGTTTGGAACTGGAATAAACTAAAAGGAAATGTGTTTTTAACTTCAGTGCAGCATGTTGACTGCCATCACTGTGTAATGTGGCTTAAGGCTCATTCTGAATTACTGAAATGAAATCCAGGCTGCATGAAGAGTACTGCTCCAGTGTTTTTCTTTTTTCAGGATGCTTGCAGTAGTTTTTAATGTGGTATTTGGAAAATGCAGATTATTTTGTAGAAAGGCTCAATTCATATTAGACGAGTCTTTGCAGAGAAAGGGTCTTTTCTGCATAGGCTTTTAATAGCAGAAATGGTGTGCAAATGTCATGTTAAATGTATATCCCGAGGAAGGCAGGAATAAGTATTTTAAAAAGTCTTAATAAATTAAAAAGGAAATCAGGATTCTTTCCCCCACTGACTTTGACCATGAATCATAGACTGGCTTCTAAAATCTAAATTATAAGGTGCCTCCTAACCCTAATATTTAGAAAGCTCTTAGTAAGTTTTGATGGATTTTATGAGGCTTGAAAATTAGCTATTATGTATTGTCATTATGGGTCAGTAACTCAGATTTTGATTTGTTAATATAGAAGTACTGAGTCCAGATGATGGTCCCTTTCTACCATGCTGTTCCCTTCCCCCAGGTAAACAGATAAAACCACCTCAATCTTCCTATATAATAAAAGCGTAATATGCATATCTACAAAACAGCAGAACGACCAGTTGCTATGATATACACTGACCACCAGGGGGAAGATGCTCAACACAGGAGCTGCCCCCAGCCTGCAGGCCCCAGGCCAGCCAAGGCAGGTGCCAGCAGGGGCCCGCCTGATTGCCCTGCCAGTTGTCCTGCAGAGGGAGGTGACCAGTGGCAGTGGTGGTGGGGGGGGCGGCGAGCCAGTGGTGCCAGGCCAGCCGAGGTGGGTGCCAGTGGGGGCCCCCCAATTGCCCCTCTGGTCACCCCACAGATCGGCCCTGATCGCTGGCCAGACCTAGGGACCCTACTTGTGCATAAATTTCATGCACCAGGCCTCTAGTATATAAATAATGTCAAAGCCTTTTTATTCTATAAATAACATCCTGCTTTCTAGCAGAAATTGGTAACCACTGCTGCATTTAGCTGAAATTCTTTCAAAATGTTAAAAATTTGGTCAATGTGTTGTTTTCTGTTTTGTTTTACTCAAGTGAAATCTTTTCTCTCCATGTTTAGCAGTGTTTACTTTGACTTCTTTGTGAGCAGGCTATGATGCATGCTATTACATATCTAAATCTATATATCTATATCCATGTATATATATTTGTGTGTGTGTGTGTGTGTGTGTATTCGTATTTTTTTTTACCCCTGTAGCATATTGAACCTAGGGAAGGATATAGCATTGATTGAATAGTTCATTATTGTTTATTATTAAACAACATAATATCATCCAAGTATCCATTCAGTATTTTTCCATATAGAACAGTTGCATACATTTGAAAGCAGCAAATTCTTACTAGAAAACATCCAACCTCATACTGAGTGCTCACTATATGTGGATACCCTGTACTAGGTCTAGGAGCTATGGAGAAGGTCGAGCTCCGTGTATTTCCCTTAGGGTTCCTATGCTCTATTGTTGAAAAGAGTTCATTCATATAACTATCAAGGGAGTCCAAGATAGCTGCTCTATAACCAAACTTCTTGGGTTCAAATCTTGGCCATTTATTGGAAGTTCTACTGTGAGCTCCTTAATCTCTTTGGGCTTCTGCTTTCTCATCTATGAAATGAAATGATACATTCATCTCATAATTTTTTAATGCTTTAAATGAGTTAAAATGTGTAAAGTATTAGAACAGAGCCTGGAACATATGCATATCATATAAGTGAATAAAATCAAATGAAAGTTATTCTGACAAATAACAGAATATTTTTCTCTTGAATCAATACTTTTATGATCATGAAACCATAGGAATTAATGAAGCATTTTCTCTTTTGAGAACATTAATTCATTCTTTGTGTTTGTGGTTCAGAGGGGGAAAGGATGAGTGTACATTTTCCTTTTCCTGTTCTTTCTCAATATAATTATGAGAAACTATTTAATCTATAAAAGAGGTCTGAAATGTGACTTTTATAAAAGCAATAATAACCCCACCTGACTCCCACCCCAGCCCCAAGTATTCTGGAGGTCACTGACATCTGAGCTCAACAGACCCTTCAAAACAAAAGGAAAATATATTGAATGTTAGTCAAGTGCTCTGACCCAAAGGAACAATCAGATAGATCATTTTTAGTGCCGTGCCATACATAGAGAATAAATACATAACTGAGGATTATGCTAAGATCTTGGAGCATGGTTACCCTTTTGTGAATCCCCTGTGTCATGATTTACCACTTGGTCTTAAGTCTTCTGGAATAAAACAACTTCTATAAATAAGTAATTGATTTTGAGTATTACAAGGAAGTAGACTGTGAATGAACTTGAATTTCCATTAAAAATTATTTCCCAGAACAATGCATGATTTAGTCCACTATTATATTTGTTTATTGGGGAAAGGTTTGCCCTGGTATGGTGAAGAGACCACTGAGAGCTAATGAAGGGGGCACCCACCAGGGCTTGGTATACCATGATGTGACAAACAAGAGCCACCATTGAATCAAGGAGACCCAAGACTTCTACCAGAAACTCCACAAGACAATTTAAATAGAAGTGTCATATGCTGTTTGGCTTTTTCTTCCCTTTGGGTTTTTGATGTTCTTGAAGATTCCAAAAGGAAGTCAGCTATTTGTTTTTGATCCACTGGGATAGTCCAGAGTCAGAGGTAGTGCTGGTCTTTGGCACTCTAAGTTCACCATCCTGAGCTTGAGCAGGTCAGCAAGAATGGGGACTCAAGACTTGAAGAGTGGTCACATTATTGGATTTTTCTCTGGAACACTTGTTTCTTTAGATCTTGTGACTGTTTTACAACTCTTTTCTTATACTAGGGCTTCATCGTCCCACATGAGGGGTTTATTTCCTGGGTTCTGAATTCCCTTCATTTAAAATACTGCCTGGTGGTCTGATGAGTGCTTGTTAGTCAAAAGACAGATTTTCTCCAACTTTGGTCTTTTATATGTCTTTTCTTGCCCCAGTTTTCTTACAACTTCACCATTTCTCTTCTTAGTTCTGGTATTATTTAGTGTTCTATAGCACCTTATAGCCACTTCCTTGTAATCATTTTTAGTAGTTAAACAACAAATCATATGCAGCACATGTGCCAGTACATTGCCAAAGAATGAAATGAAGAAACTCCGCTAAACCGAGCTTCATAATCTCTTTTAAATAAAACTCTACTGTGTCATTTAGTGTGGTCTCTGTTTTTAAAACTTGAGCCATTAACCTACTTTCAGAGATTTACAATTGAACTAAGAATATAGTAGACTACTTCCTAGAGTTAAAAAAGAAAAAAGACTTATTTGAAAAAAAAATGTTTCCAGAATGTAACTATTGGATTTAACATTTTTGTTTATTTCCTAAAGGCCTATACTATTTTGGAATTTATTCACATTTTCTAGAATAGGTTACATATTCGAAAATAGAAATTCCTACTTCCCTTGTTATCTGATCACAAATACATTCCAGAATAATCCCTGACACATAGTAGGTGCTCAGTAACTATTCGTTGACACTTGGCCTTCTACATTTCTTCGTAGTAGGGTATTGTTTCCTTTTAAGGATAATATTCAATAAATTCCACGCACCATTGTGTGGTTTTTCTTAGTCATTTACATACTACTTCTTTACCTCTCTAAAATGCAGCTATTTAGTAGTCTCACCAATGTGGAACCTGAAACTAACTAAGATTAAAAAAAAATGACTGATGCCTACTATTAGAGTTCAGTATATTCTGTTTTAAAAGGCAGGAAAACATGATACATCTGGGAAAGCATTTCATCCCAAAGGTTTGATAAGGTGCAGTACTATAATCAAATGTATCAGGGTGACTGTCAGCAAGTCGATTCATCTCTTTGGCTTTGCTTTTCTTATCCCTTAAATGTGAGAGTAGTACTCTCATCTCTAAGGCCCCTTCCAACTCTAAAACTTCTATAACTCTCCACTACCTCCTCTTTCCAGACCTTTTCGTTCATCTGTAAAATAAGGGGACGGGCAAGTATCCAAGTCTTAACTATATGTGACTTATTTAAAGGAATGAACTTAAATCTATCCAGAAAACCTAGCTATCTAGAATGGCCACTTCTCTAGGGTATTGGTTAGCCAAGATTTTATAGTAATATATAGTCAAAAAGATTAGCTTAGTGCCTAGGAAAACATTTGGAACTGGTTAAAATTGGGGGGAAATCCTACTTCTTCATAGGGAATGTTGTCTTTTGTGTATATAATTACCATGTTGTTGGATGTTTTCTCCCCCGCTTCTAGGCTGTTTGCGATAAGAGGGGGCATGTTTTTCTTCTGTTCCTCAGGGTACTGTTGATAAGTGGTATGCAACATCACACCCCGAGCAGGTGAAGTGCACTGCTGGAAACCCTGTATCCCTGCATCTGTTCTCTGCAGTGGTATCTGCTTTCAAAAGTCTGTGTTTGCAGAACTGGTTGGTACTGATAGAGAGGAATGCACTAATCCTCTGATACTGACTCCAAAAGAGGAGGGTGGGGCAGAGAGAATGGGAAGACCCAAACATTTGGTTAGCAGCCAGTTTGTGATATGTAGCTAGCTAGGATCCTTTCTAAGCATTGATGGGAATGAGTGACAGGATGGTATGAGCAATTCCATGCCCAACATAATTTCACTTTATGAAAATAGGAAGATGAAAGTTAAGTCTCATTTCTCTGCAGAGGATGGCCAGTCCAATCTAGTTTAGTACTGCTTTCTCCCTAGTTCTTCCCCTTCCTCATGAACTTTTCAGTCGTCCTGTCTATATGTTGTCTGGTTATGCCTGATGTTGAAGTCCCTTTAAATTCTGTCCACGCACACACTTCTTCCTATGTATCCAACCTTATTTCCCACAATTCCTCAACCCCATTCTAAGATGCCACAATATGCTTGATACATTCTCTTGAAGCTTTTGCTCATTTAATGCTTTCAAATCGCATGTTCTTCCTGATAACTTAAACACAATCCCTTCTTCAAAATTTCACTGCAGTCCCACCTTTTTCATCGGGTGTTCCCTGAGGACTCCGCTTTATTGCTCCCAAGCTTTGGGAGGCCCTCACATAACTGCAAGTTTAAATTTATTCACATTCTTCCCTGTAGATTACATTAATGTTGCCTTCTGCACAACTATAGGTATAGAATGGAGCACATAAGGGGCTCCCCTTCTAAACCTTGATTAGTGGGTTAAGTTTCAAAGGCAGTTTTTGAAAAGAAAGGTGTGCTTTTTTTTCTAGTCTGGCAAGGCAAACACAGTGATGATAGGGGCCATAATAGCAAGCCATGCACAGTGGACAGGTAAAGTAGCCTCTCCTAATGCTTCTCATGGGTGATCCTGGAAAGATATTTGTAAAAGAACTTTGAAATAATTGAGTCATTGAACATGAGTGAGAGTGCGTATGTGGCTGACAGAGATTGAGAGACAGGGAGGAGGAGTGAGAGTTTATGCAGAGTTACATGGAGCTTGGTTATTTAAGGTAATGAAGTGTTAATCCCTATCTTCCCCCCTATCCTTCTTCCCAGCGCCCACCTTCTTTTTTATCTAACTTTGTCTAACCTCTTCAGGAAGCAGGCCAGGCCTGCTAAATTCGATTCATCACAACTGTTCTTAAGTTAAAGTCATGGCCAAGCCTTCAAGGTCATATTGATAGACTTGCGACTTCTGTGTCTATCTTTGCTTCCAACGCTGTTTCTTTCTTCTCCCAAATTAGGTGACTCCCACAGCCCAGTGTACCCAAGCCTTGTTGAAGATGATTTACTGCTCCCACTGCCAGGGTCTAGTGACTGTGAAGCCATGTTACAACTACTGCTCGAACATCATGAGAGGCTGTTTGGCCAACCAAGGAGATCTTGATTCTGAGTGGAACAATTTCATAGGTGAGCAAGCGATTAATGCATCCGTGTCGCTGGAAATAGTTCAGCTTCCTGCCACAAGGAGGATTGCAATGGTCAGCTATGAAATTTCTATTTGTTATTTAATGTTTGACAATTTTTAACTCTACTCAAAGTTCATACTATTCGACAAATAAATGTTCCCTTGAACTAATAGTCGTGGCATTTTGAAGACATTGGACACAGTGAATACTAAGTTTTAATAATGAGAAAATGACTTTTGGACGTGTTCCCCCAAAGGTCAGTTTGGGTAATGCATCATGGGCTGGTATCCATAAAATGCTAGTTTACAGTCATCACTGTGCTGCAAAAGTGGATTTGAAAATATTGTATCTGTTACACTGCAACTGAATCTTCTGCACACTGGTCAGATACCCATTGGATATTTGGATCAAGTGAAATATGACTGTAGAAATTTAGGGGGTTCTATATATTAATCTTTATTGTTCAAATTATTACAGTTGTTTCTCTTTTTTACTCCATAGCTCCCCTCCTCCCAGTTCCCACCCCATCCACTGCCCTTATCTCCCCCCAACACACTGTCCTCATCCATAGGTGTACAATTTTTGTCCAGTCTCTTCCCACATGGGGATTCTCTTTCTGTAGAGGACTAGAGGACTTAACAATAACAGGCTGCTCTGGTGAGATGGAAAAATGTTTACCTTGATAATTTTAGAGGTAAATATTTTTGCATATACTTAAAACCTACAAAACCATTACTGGAACCCAGACAGCAGTGTAATGAAGTGGTCAGTTTCTAAGAGGGTTAATTATGATTTGTGGGGAAGGATACATTAGGATGATTTGAATGTCCACTCATTGACTCCCTTGACACATGTTAGTCCTGAAGCATCAGTGTTGAAGCTCCTAATACTGAGGGTCTAGTTGTTTATTTGTGTGTGTGTGTGTGTGTGTGTGTGTGTGTGTGTGTGTGTGTGGTCAAACAGACTCATATTTTTTTCTGTCCCCAGTCACATTTGCATAATTGCAGAATTTGGGTATTTTTATAAGCATCTATTTTTCACTTATTTGTCCACACCATGGGAACATGTATGCAGTGTGCTGGCTTTCTTTCTTTCTTTTTTTGATGGGGTGGGGATTGGTTGTGGGGAATGCTTTTTAGTCTGCATGAGAGCTAATTATCATTTTAACTCTGTTTGAAAGTGCATCAATAAATTGGCTCCAACAGATTCTTGCTAACACTGACACAGGAAAGAAAAAGATGTGAATATTAAGCACTGCAGCACAATTGTAGCCTAAATAGCTCAAAGCTAGAAGACCTGAAAAAAAAATCTTCTATGCACGGAAAAGCAGAATCCCGTGAAAGACCAGCAAAGACATACACTCACAAATGGCACATCATGCCCAGAGTGAAGCATGGGAGACAGTGTTGCTTTAAAATATTCCAAATGGAAATAAAAGCCCATGGCCCTTGCAAATCTAAAGTTGCTGTTTTTTTCTTTCTCTTTTTTTACTCCCAGTCACCCATACCCAGATGTCAAGTTTGCAATTTATTTTTGCTACATTTATTTGTTTTAAGATGGTAGCCTTTTCACTTTCCCCTATAACATTTAGCCCACTAGCTCTCTGTGCAAAAGGAGTAGAATTTGCCACGTGGTACAAAAAAATGTATGGTGACAGTGATCTAGTTTAGCTAACTTTTCTACAGACACACCAATAATAAGGTGCAGAAGGGCATGCCATTTGCACTATCCTATTATTCTAATATTCTGGCCAAAACTATAACTCACATCCTGTATTAAAATACAAATTCTTATACATATATTTCTAAGAGTTTGCAGGTTCATATGAAATCAAAACCATACTAGGCTTGCTTAATAAATATTCTCAATAAAGTTACCTAAAACAAGGAGGGCTTAAGTTCTTGTGCGTTTCAAAAATTACATTTGTTATCTTTCAATAAATAAAATTAAACCCATGTAGAATTTGGTAGAATTTCTGAGTTAATTTTCCTCAGTTATTTTAAATGATACTTTTTGGAGGGCTGAGGTGTATAATTGTATTTAAACTTTGTTTAATGGGTATTTTACTCTTTATTTTAATAAGCTGATATAAAAGGCCAAGAATAATAGACATTGTTAATCTCCGGTGCTTTTTCATGAATTTTCACAAGGGTCTAATTAATTTGCTCCGTGGTTGCAGAATTCAGCCCCAATTTACATGCCTCTGCCACACGTGCTGTAAGGTTTTATTTTTCTTCGTGAGGAATTTTTCTTTCCCCTTTATATGATTGCAGTTAATGAATGGTCACAGGTTTTTTCTCCCACTTCTCTAAATCAGATCTTGGGGTTAGGTCAGGAAACTGCCTTTTGTTCTTCCAGTCCAGTCGTGAGGCTGGTGCTAAAGGAATCGCTTTCCCTAGTGAGGAGGGATGGCTTTGTTGCTGGGGCGGGGAGCAACGCAGTGCTGAGATCCTGAGCACTGAAATCGTGCACTTGGCCTAGACCAGTGGTCCCCAACATGGGGCACATGCACCACAGGGGTGCAATTTGATATTTAAAGTGGGCAATTCGAGAATGAGTTATTAAGTGATTATTTTGCATTTCTTATGGCTCAAGGAGCCTAATGTACAGCATATAAATATATATTGTGACATTTATGCATTTCCGTTATCTATTATATGTTTTGAAACTTTATTTGCTATTTTTTCATATCACTTCATATTATTATTTTTTTTAAATATATTTTATTGATTTTTTTATAGAGAGGAAGGCAGAGGGATAGACAGAAACATCAATGAGAGAGAGCCATCGATCAGGTGCCTCCTGCACACTCCCTACTGGGGATGTGCCCACAACCATGGTACATGCCCTTGACCAGAATCAAATCTGGGACCCTTGATTCCGCAGGCCGATGCTCTATCCACTGAGCCAAACTGGTCAGGGCTGTTATTATTTTTTAAAACAATTTCTTAGTGATTTCTTCCTCAGTACTTCAACTGTCCTTCTGTTCTTTTATTTTTTTCTTTCATGGATGCCATGTTCTTTGGAAGCTTGTATAGACAAAGTTAATGGCCTTTTAGGCTTCTTCCATGTTCATAGGAGTTCACTTTTTGAATAATAAGAATTATATGTCATGGGAGGCATCAGGATTTTAAAGATGCTTAGGTGGAGCATGGCCAGAAAGGTTGGGAATCACTGGATTAGACCCTTTAAGAGACTAAAAATGAATTTTCCAAATCTGCCTTCTGGTTGTCATGCCCTTCCTTTCCTCGCTCTCTCTTTTTTAAAAATATTTTTTATTGATTTGTTTACAGAGAGGAAGGGAGGGGGATAGAGAGCTAGAAACACCGATGAGAGAGAAACATTGATCAGCTGCCTCCTGCACACCCCCTACTGAGGATGTGCCCACAACCAAGGTACATGCCCTTGACTGGAATCGAACCTGGGACCCTTTAGTCCGCAGGCTGACGCGCTATCCACTGAGCCAAACCAGTCAGGGCTCCTTTCCTCTCTTTCACTGCATCTCTTAAAGTATCGTCAGCCTTTATCAAGGTGGATCCAACTTTTTTGAAACACCGTGGACTTGGTTTTGTAAGAGATTCATTCTATGAAACCTTCAGTTTGAATACTCTTCCTACTCTCCACCTCCAACCAAAAAAGTCAGTTTCTGGAGAGTCATAAATTATGCTTAGGTCCCACTTGTCCTCCATCACATACTGTATTAGTGTTAACATTGTTGGACTTCTCGTCCATCTTATTAATGTCACATGTTGCTGCCAGCGGGAATTTCATATTGGGATATTGCGACTGCTGGTGGAGACACCAGCCGATTCCTCACAGGAGGCTCACAATCAAATATCCTGTAAATGAGACCTGTGGCCTAGTTCAACCAGAAGAAAACCCAAACTCCAAACCAACCATCTTTGAACTGAGATTGGTACTTCTAGTCAGGACTGGCTGCTGCAAGGAAGAGCCCAGTTGATAACCAATCATGACTTTTCCCCAGAGGTTAGTGGTAGCTTTGGCTCCTGGGCTACAGGCCACAAGCAGAACTCGCCCTCATTCACATTCTTCAGCCTCACAACACGCAACGCCATGGCACCGGCCCCAACAAAGGCCCAGCTTCGCTCTCCATTCCCAGGCCGTTGTGTACGGCCGGCTCAGAGTTTACAAAGATGCCAAACAGCCAGTGAATTGGGGTTTATGTTTCTTTTCAGTCTTTCACAAACACATTAGTGATCTGGCCTTTCCTCACCACTAGGGGAATAAGTAGCTACCAAATGCGCTGTTTTCTGTTGTTTAAATTCTGCGTTTTTGGATGCTAATTATCTGTCTATTCATAATATTTTTATTTGGAGCAAGAGCTGACGTCTCAGCTATGAAGGAATGTGCTTTCCGTACGTGGCAGCCCTGCTGCTTTGACAATGATGAACACATTTAAGTTGTGTTCCACTTGTTTACAAAAGTCTCCTTTTGCTAACACATCAAAAGCATTTTTCCCTCCACTAGTACAATGGTATATTCACGCTGGCAGGCTTTACTTAAAGGTCGGAAGCGTCACTTTATTGGTGCTAACCACAATGCAACCTGAAACTTCATTTGTTATTACTTATAAAAAAAAAATTGCATTTCACGGAAATGTATTTGTGGTTTGTGACATTGGAATTGTAGTTTGGAGAAATGACCCTGCGCTTTAAAGTGCCGTGTTGCATTTGTTCTAGGTTGAAGGTGAAAGGTTGATGACCAAATTTGACTTCATTGATAGGCTGATGCTGAAACTCCTTTTCACTAGAAAGCTTAGGTAGAAGTTCAGCTGTGGCCTGCAGTGTTCTTTGAGGACACAGACAATCTTCTGAAAATTAAACCCCGTCCTTGGACTACACTACCTAACGGTTGTGGATAATGTGGGCCTTACTAGCCTTTCCTGCCATGCTTTAAGCACTAGAGTATAAAGTGGAGATAACATGATTACGTTTTCAATTTCATTTAATTTTGCACAATAAGTATCGGGCCAAAATACGGTATCTCATAATCCCAACAAACGTGTGGCAAGAAAACAAGTACAGCATATTTTGTTTAAGACCTTCAGTGTGTGCTAAAGCATTCCAGACTCTGCCAATATGGAAAAGCGACTTGGGTAATCAGTGAAGATATACTGTGAGTACGTGGTTTGTGTGCACCGCCTCTTACGTTGTGTTTTCATCCAGAGCAGTGCATCTTTTCTTACAAAATAAATCAAGGCCCTTATATTTGAAATGGGAAGTTTTTCTTACTCCAAAAATTGTAGTTTTCAAAATTTCATTCGTTAAAGTCATTAGAATTCGGGGGACTACTTCTATTTCTGTTTTCTCAGACATCTGGAAGGGTTTCCTTAAAAAAAAATTACATGTTGGTATGCCAGGATTTTAAGTGATGTATATTTCTGACTCTTGTAAATGGAAACTGAAATGAAAAGATCCTAGGTCGTCTGAGAGACCTGGCATGTTATTCTGCCTCCAGCTTTTGGTTTGTCAGCTGGGAGCTCGCTCAGAGCCTTACAGTGGCAGCCACTGACACATGCAGTAATGAAAAATTAGTAGAATTGAAGATCCCTGATTGGGTTTCCTTGCTGGAGAATGAAGCATTCATCTGGCCACTTCACACTTTAGGAAGCTGGCAATGCATAGTGACTTAGTATAGTTGGGCGTAATAGAAATAGATATAAAAACATTAATTAATTATGATGTATGCCTTCGCCTTCCTCCCCCAGGAAACAGTGAAATAATCAGACTGATGACCTAAGGATGAACTAATTATTTACTTTTTATGCTGCTTTATTCTTCCCCAAACCCCATGTTAGATGCAATGCTAATGGTGGCGGAAAGGCTAGAGGGCCCTTTCAACATTGAATCAGTCATGGATCCCATCGATGTGAAGATTTCTGATGCCATTATGAACATGCAGGACAATAGTGTGCAAGTGTCTCAGAAGGTAATGAAGGCAGGATGTTAGAAAAGGGAGCTGGGGACCCCCTCCAGTTTGTGATGTGACTTCCCTAATATGATCATGCTGCTCCAATGCAGGTTTTTCAGGGATGTGGGCCCCCGAAGCCCCTCCCAGCCGGACGCATTTCTCGTTCCATCTCTGAAAGTGCCTTTAGTGCTCGCTTCAGACCATATCACCCTGAGGAACGCCCGACCACAGCAGCTGGCACTAGTTTGGACCAACTGGTAAGCACTTTGTCGGAATGGCCATGTTTAATGACAAAAAAACTGAAAATATTTGTTCAAAATACATTTGTAGTTGGGAGGCTTACAAGTGTGGGTCTTTCAGGCGAAACTTTTCAAGCAAATTGAATGTGTCAGTAAATCTTCATTTCTAGCATAGAAAGTTCATATGTAGTCTAAAAAATGTGATGCAATAGATCTTATTTCAACTCCTCACCCCTCCCCGCCCCCCTCCCCCCCGTTGTTTCACTATGTATTTACTAAGCATCTACTATGAGCCTATCACTGCTGTGGTATTTACAGGGCTCAGAAGAATAAGATAGGTTGTTATGCTGAAAAAGCCCCCAAAGAGAGGGAAATGCAGGCATTCCAGCTTACTAACTAAGGTGATATATAGTTCATGATAAGCTGGGAGAAGGATGAGAAAATGTAAGCAGGACTGCATTATACACAGTAATGGCTTCAAATGTAGTAGTAGGAAAGAACAGAGAGGAGGGGACGGAGAGCAGGGAAAGGCAATTGTCACAGGATAGACAATATATAAGCTTGAGCTTGAGCTTAAAAGTCTTGTGGGAAGAGTCTGTGTCTTATTGTATCTACAGGGTATGGAACCTGGTGGGCCTCAGATGGTAGCTACAATGAAGAGGTAAGTGGACAGTGGATCCAGGCAGCTCAGCTCCTTCCGAATATTTCAACTTTTCATTTATTTGGGTGATTTTTGTAGTTCTAAGTATAAATTTGATCTTCATTTTTCTCTGGCGACTAAAGTTGAAAATGAATTGCATGTTTTTCTGGAGATACTTTAGAAATGATCAAAAGGCACATCTTTAAGGTAGTTTTGTGTTGGCTTATAGAGGTCTCTCTCCTGTTTTCCTTAATTAGGTTACTGATGTCAAGGAGAAACTGAAACAGGCCAAGAAGTTCTGGTCCTCTCTACCGAGCAACGTTTGCAATGATGAGAGGATGGCTGCAGGAAATGGCAATGAGGATGACTGCTGGAATGGAAAAGGCAAAAGCAGGTTAGCCTTAGTTGCAATCTCTCTCTTCCTGAATGCCTGGGTAACCTTCAGGGAGGTTTTCCTCAGCTGTCAATCAAGAAGTAATCCAGGGTAGGTAGCAACAACATGGAAGACTCCTGGAGTTGCTTCGGAATGGGTTGTACTGTAGAAGTTTTTGGAAAGTACCCACTTACTTGTACTGGGGCAAAGCTTCGTGATAATAGTCATATCCTAGCTTTAGGACCCCAACCAGGGATCAAGCTGTTCAAATAGTGTCATATAAAAATATTGAATACCTGTGGTCCTTTGCCCCATAGCTTGGCATCATAAAGCTCTAGATCTATTTATTCTCTTATTTGCTGATGCCCTGTGTCCCTCCCCTACACACTCAGTAACTTAAATAAGTACCCACACTTCACTGCTTTACTTTGGTCTAGCAACCTCTGCAAAATGGGTAGCTTTCGAAAGAAAAAGTCATGGTCAAGTTGGAGAAACAAGATATAACCCAGAAAAAGAGAAAATTCAAGTTCATTTAGAAATGGAAATGAATTGTACTCAGTACAAATACTAGAATCTAGGCAGAAATCTTTGATCTTGTGCAACTTTTCAACTTACTGATAATCTCATTGGGGTCATTTCTCATTTCAGGTACCTATTTGCAGTGACAGGAAATGGATTAGCCAACCAGATCAGTAATCCGGAGGTTCAGGTTGACACCAGTAAACCGGACACAACGATCCTTCGTCAAATCATGGCTTTGCGGGTTATGACCAATAAAATGAAGAATGCTTACAATGGGAATGATGTGGACTTCTTTGATATCAGTAAGCACTTGTGGTTCTAAAGTACAAATTGTTCTTGTACACCTCATGATGAGAACAAGTGGAATGAAATCTCTATTCTGTTTTTTTGTTAATAGGCGATGAAAGCAGTGGAGAAGGAAGTGGAAGTGGATGTGAGTATCAGCAGTGCCCTTCGGAGTTTGAGTCTAACACAACTGACCACTCTGGGAGGAATGCCAATGATAAAGCCAACCACGCTGGTGCCCATGTTGGGGCACAGCCCTACCTCCTCACTGTCGTCTGCATCTTGTTTCTGGTTATGCAGAGAGAATGGAGATAATTCTCAATCTTAGAGAAAATGTGTTCATCATCAGAAAGTTAAAAGGCACCAGTTATCACTTTTATACCATCCTAGTGACTTTGCTTTTCAAATGAATGGACAACAATGTACAGTTTTTACTATGTGGCCACTGGTTTAAAAAATTCTGATCTTGTTCTTTCATTCAGTTTTGCGGGAAAAAGGGACTTGTACATAAAGTAAGTTCCTGCTTACCCAGAATCATGTTAAACGTGGCTAGCGGTGTAGGTACAGAACTGTAGTTAGTTGTGCATTTGTGATTTTATCACTCTCTTGTTTTTCTTTATTGTTTGTTTTTGTTTGTGGGTTTTTTTCTTCAATTATGATCTCACCTTGTTTCTTACAAGAAAACCAGGGTCGTTTCTTGGCATGTAACATGTACGTATTTCTGAAATATTAAATAGCTGTACAGAAGCAGGTTTTATTTATCACGTTATCTTATTAAAAGAAAAAGCCCAACAAGCAGTAAAATTTCCATGTATCCCTGTTGTCTTAGTTGCCTTATCTGGAGAGAAGAGGAGGTGATTTTGTTATTAAGTTAAGACAGAATGTGAAGGCACAAATGGGTTTCTAATCCACTTGTCAGGTTGTATTCAAGCATCAGTATAAGAAGAATGTTATATTTCACTTCTAACTGGTGACTGGAAGAGACTGCAGACTACCCATCTTGGTTGAGTTGACTTGCGTAAACTTAAGATCACATATAGGTTCACTTGAACTCCTAAAGTGTAACCCGCTTAAACAATTCTTGATACATTTTCCCTAGAAATATATAAGGCCATCTAAGGTGTTTCAATTATCACATGATCACACTTAGTTTAGGGGTGGGTTTTGTTTTGTTTTGTTTTATATCAAGTCAAGTTAACAAGTCACTGTGTGCTGATCTTCGTGGCCACACGTGACCCTCTTTGAATTGCTATCCTGATGGCAGAAATAAGTGACTAACATCTCATTTGTACCCCTTGCTACAGTGTTCCAGATTTCAAACCCAGCCACAGAGCGGGAGCTGTCTGGGGGATAGACTTGGGGTGGGTATACAGCCTGTACTCAGGGAACAGCATCAACACTTTAAGCAAAGTTTTTGTCTGTGCATTGCGTTTACATTCATTTTGGGATCCCAGTTTTTTAAAAAGAAATTCTAAGGTGTCTTCTTTCTCAGCACCCTGTGATCAGAAAGGCAAATGACTTTTACTGGTTCATAGCTGTGTGCTACCCCATCAACCAAAAAACTCACGTAGGGGAGATTGCGGTGTCCAGATTTTTTCGTGTTTTCTTGTTTTGGGGGGTAGTGAAGCGAGTAGAGCTGAGAAGACTACATCTTAGCGGTGACCCTTAGCCACGCGGGTGAACTGGCTTAGAGGCCTTACCTGTTGTCCCAGGCTAAAGACTAACAGTTGGCTTGGCCCCTTAGGAACCTTTTTCTTGTGTCCTTACTAAATGACAACTCATAAAACTATGAGAAGGTAACAGATCACTTTAAAATGAGTTCCCAAAAGTCCTCAGAAAGAAGAAAATTCTGCAAGTCCCTTCCTGCTTTAGACAGCCATTAAGGTCCCAACAAATTCTATGGAAGTTAAAACCCACAGAGAGGTTGTTTGTGTTATTGTTCAATCTTCAGTTGTAAGAGTAATTCTCTATTTTTATATTGAAACATAATTACTTGATAGCTCAGGGTCTACATTTCATTCAACTTTTTACACCAAATTCTGCAGAATGGTCAAAATGGAATATTGGGGGCTGTTGTAAACAGAGGCTTAATTTTATTAGAAGTAGTCAGTTATTTATTAAAGCATGATGTTAATAAAATAGGCATATTCTGGCTGGTGTGTATAAGTGGTTTTTTTCAAAACACTTCACAGAAGACAAAATTGAAAAGGCACTCCATTTATGTATGAGGAAAAATGGATTGTAAATAGCTAAGCTGCCTTGTGAGAACTTGGAAAATGTGCTGATACTTAGTAACTACCTCAGTTGTGAGGAATTTCCTTTTTAGCTTAGACTGCTATTACTTTTACTTGGTAGAAATGAATCTGGTCTCCAAAATGTGGCTCAAAGAGTTATCCCCATAGACCTTGTTAGATGGTTTTTAATTTAAAGCCTTGAACTCTGCCCAGCTGTTTTCTTTCAGTCAAGTTCTCTAAACCAATAACATTTTCCGAATTAAATGTTCTTGAAGGTTCTTCTGGACTCTTACTGATTTATTTTCTTTCTTTGTATTTTTTACTCTTTTATTATTTAAATTGTCTCTTGCTTTTGAACTTGAACTATGAAATAAACAAATCATAGATTTTTCCATTCAGGTCTGACTGGATAACTCTTGGCTTCTTACCAGCTGGCAGGCTCACTCTTTCCCCCCACCAAAAGAAAGAATAAAGGCAAGTTGAATATTTTAAAACCTGAAGAGTTCACAGTATGAGGTAGAATAAAAGCTATGTTAGGAGAACTGACTTTTCTAAAGCCTCAGCTAATAGCATGTGAAGGGTTTGTGTTTTCCAAAGTCACTTTTAAATTATTTTTCTTTCAAACCCTTCACCCGCTCTCTATCTTAAGAAAAAAACGTTTTGTGAGTCTTAGATTTATATTTGCTTTCAAAAGTAGTAATTAGCACCTATTATTTTGATACAAGAAAAAGTGCAAAGAATTGACTTGCATCTTTTAACTTTAGAGCATATTAGAAACCTAACAGTTATACATGCGGTAAAATTTATCACTTGTGATTATAGAACCAAAAGAAATAGATGGTTCTGCATAAAATTCTACTTTTCCATTTGTGTTGTCAGAGTCTGCATAGCTAAAGGGTAGTGTGTTGATAACAGTATCTTCTACAGGAGCGCGCGAGCGTGTGTGTGTGTGTGTGTGTGTGTGTGTGTGTGAGATCACTCAAGCAAATGCCAAATTACCAAATAGGACTTTCAGTGAAAAAAACATAACAGCATTCCATGATACACTTTACAAATTAAGTTTCTACTTTTAAACTCTTAATAATTTCTTCTAAAAATCCTTTTTTATATATAGGGGAAATATTTGAAAGATGACCTATGGTAATATAGGAATTCAAGTCCACCATAAGGCAATGTTTACTTTTCTAATTTAGACTTTAAGTGGGTAATATATTACCAGGGTTTAATATATATAAAGGTATAGAATGAACATTTCCCTTTCAATTCTGCTCATCTGCCAAGTTATCCTCATACCCTAAATAAACATAGTTTATATACACCTTTTCCAAAATTTCTTTTTACATATACAAGTAAATATGAATATTTTTCTCTTTTTTACACGAAATGTAGGCTATTATACTCTATAATGTTTTATGTTTTATTTTAACTTAAAAAAAGTATTTAGAGGAAGGTGGCTTCCAAAAGATACAGATGTCAATTGTAAAGGCATGGCTTCTCCGTGGTACCACATTTTGGATTTTTACTGCATTTTACACAGATTAGGTAACTTTCCAAGAAACAAACATTGGATTGAATGAGGAACAGTTTGGCATTATCCTATATAATAAAACCCTAATATGCAAATTGACCAGACAGCAGAATGACTGGTCGCTATAATGCACACTGACCATCAGGGGGAAGACAGTCAATGCAGGAGCTGCCCCCTGGTGGTCAGTGTGCTCCCACAAGGGGAGCACTGCTCAGCCAGAAGCTGGGATCATGGCTGGCAAGCGCAGCGGCGGTGGCAGAAGCCTCTCCTGCCTCAACTGCAGGCAAGTGGTAAGGAGCGAGGGGTCCCAGATTGCGAGAGCCTAGACTATGAGAGGGTGCAGGCCAGGCTGAGGGACACCCTCCCCTTGCCCCAGTGCATGAATCTCATGCACCAGGCCTCTAGTTTTATAATACCAGAGTGCACAGTTAGGATGTTCTCTGTTCATGTAAAAGTTAATTTTTGGTAGTTTGTTTTCATATTGTCCCTAGTGAAGAAGACATTGGCCAAAAACAATTGGGTGCATACTCTTAGAATACTGTATATTAACACCACTATTAATGCTTGGGAATGGTTCAAAGGAAATGTGTCCTGGAATTTACTTATTCTATTAGAATGCAGTACTTTTAATGTTTTCTCAGTCCCAAATGCCTTGAAGCAGCATCAACTGTCACATAGGATAAAGATGTAATTAATATTAGGAAAATTTGCAACTAGATCTTGGTTACCGCATGAATTATCTGTCCAGTGGTAAAGGAGTCATTAAAATATGTAAATAACTGTACAAGTTCAGTTTTCATGTAAGGTTGAATTTTTGCTCATCAGCATTTCAAGAGACTTCTAAGTTCAGCAATAATCAGTAAAATCTACAGAAATCCATTTCTCAGCATGAGTGTCCTCATGTGGAATTAAATGTACGTTTTACTCTGCTTTGGACATTTCTTAAAGAAATGTTAGGAATTCTGGAAATAGCACAGTATTGTTGGAAGGAAAAGGTTTTCATGCATTAATCCTACCAGGTAGAAGCTGATGGTGTGGTTAAAGAATGAAGATACAGCCTGGGAGTGATGACCTAAGGTCCTTTTCTAAAAGGTCTTATGGTCTTGTTCTCTGGGCTTTGGGGAAATGTTGCAAGAGCTTCCTTGCCACTCTATAATACTGTCTTTCTTACATGACAGGGTTGGGTGTATTTGTGTGTGTGTGTGTGTGTGTGTGTGTGTGTACACAATCATATCTACATACAGAGATTTTTTGTGTGTTTTCAAACACTTAATCTCAAGTAGACAGGTAGACCTTACCCTGTCACTTATGGGCTGCCTTCCCCCCGCTGTCAGTGGTGTGTGCTTGGGGAATGCAGGCTAATTTTAATGATAGCCTAAGGGAAACATAATTAGGAAGGTAAGTCTCCTGCCAAGAAAAAAAAATACAAGCACGCGTGCGCGAGCACACACACACACACACACACACACAAAATGCATTCCAATAGTTTTTTTGATGTTTTTTCTTTAGATTTAACACTGCCTGGGATTTGCTTTTCTTTATCACTGTAGATAACCTAAAACTGATGGTAACATGCTGTTCGTGGTGACTCACTGCTCAGAGCAGTTGGGACTTGATTGGCCACAAAGAAATAATCATGGTCAGTGGGTGATTTTCTGAATACACATTAGGGTCTCAACCCTCTTTCATTACATTTGCCTTTAAAGGTCTGCAGTGCCCTTGCTCTCACCTTTCTTTTAAAAATAATGAATAATTACTACTTTGCAGTTTCAGTTCCGAGTACAGTAAGGAGCAGCAACAACAAATAGTTATTGGGACATACTATTTACTGTAAAATGAAAAATAGTTATTTGTAGTTTTTTTCCATCACCTCTCAACCAAGCAGAGAGGTGGGGTAGAGCTGTGTGCCTGGCAATAAGGCCAGGCCAGGCTGATTATCTCATCTGAATAGTATAAATTGTTTAAGTTTTGCAGATTTCTGAGAGCACTTGAAGTCAGGTCATTTGTGCAATGGGTGACAGTTAAGAAATGCAAGAAGCAGATTTGGAAGAGGTTGATCTGCCACCAGAGCCTATTTATTTCAGGTGCTAATTTTTATTTGATTACACCCTAGTCCATGTTATCATTAGGAAGGGATGAGCTTGTCAGGTGTACCACATGTTAGCTACCCTGGCCCTGCAGAATGGTCAGGTTAAGACATTGGTTGACTTGGCTCATCTGATTATAGGAGAAGAAATCAAGGAGAGTACCTGCAGATAAATCTTAATGATAAATCTAATCTCACACGGCAGCTCCTTGCTTAGTGTACTTTAATACAGAAAGAACTCAGATGATTGTGCATGGGGACCATGTGACCTCTGCTAGTTCTGGAAGAGCTAATATTAAACCAAGTGATCCTGTTCTCCTCTAGGACACCCTCATCTGACCCTGTGTGGAAGGGCACTGCATTGTTGGGAAGGCTCAACTTGCCAAATACTTAAGTAAACACAGTCTGTTGAGAAAAATACCATGTTTTACACAGGGGAAACATGATCACTTGGAGCTTTGTAAGAAGGTAAATTAACCTTGGGATAAGTACTAGGCAGTGGATATAATTTGGGCTCCTTAACCCTGGACAGGATTCCACCTTAAGATTTATACCTGGTAAAATTAAATCTATAGATTCAGCGCAATCCCCATCAAAATACCAATGCATATTTCACAGATCTAGAATAAACACTCGAAAAATTGATATGAACCTAAAAAGACCCTAAATATGCATAGCAATCTTCAGAAAGAACAAGGTTGGAAGGATCACAAAACTGGATAGCAAGTTATACTACAAAGCCACTGTAAATCAAAACAGCCTGATATTGGCACAAGAACAGGCATATAGATCAATGGAACAGAACAGAACCAAGAAATCCACCCAAGATATTATGTTCAATTAATATTTGACAAAGAGGTAAGAACATACAACAATGTAAAGAAAGCCTCTTCAATAAATGGTGTTGGTATAATTAGGCAGGTATTAGATCACCAACTTACACCATACACAAGAATATGCTCAAAATGGATAAAATAATTAAATGTAAGTCATGAAACCATAAAAATCCTAGAAGAAAACGTAAGCAGCAAAGTATCTGACATCTCACATAGCACAATTCTCACAGGTACATCTCATAGGGCAAGAGAAACAAAGAAAATAAATTGGACTACATCAAAATAAAGAGCTGCACAGCAAAAGAAACCAGCATCCAATTGAAAGGGAATCCACTTATGGAAGAACATACTTGCCAGTGATACATCTGATAGGGGGTTAATTTCCAAAACATGTGAAGTACTCATGCAACTAAACGAAAGAAACACAGCCCAATTACAAATTAGGCAGAAGACCTGAATAGATGATTTCTCCAAAAGTGACATGAAAAAACGCTCAACATCGCTAATCATCAGTGAGATGAAAGTGACAATGAGGTACTACCTCACACCTGACAGAATGGCCATCATACTGGTGAGGGTGTGGAGAAAAAGGAACTAGACACTAGACCATTCCGTCTAGTACACTGTTGAAAATGCAGACTGGTACAACCACTATGGAAAACTGGAGTTTCCTCAAAAAAAAAGTAAAAGTGGAAATGCCATGTGACCCAGTGATCCCACTTCTAGGATTATATCCTGAGAAGTAAAAAACACCAATCACAAAGAATTTACCTTCACCCCCATGTTCATAGCACTGTTATTTACAACTAGGGGCCCAGTGCACGAATTATTGAATCTTGAAAGGATCCGTGGGCCATGAGGCGGTGGTGGGCACGGGTGGGTCATGGCCCATCCTCTGTGCCCCTGCACCACTCCTCCCACCATGGCCTCCGGTTCCCTGTCTGCTGGCAGCTCTACCACCGCTCCCATGCACTGATGGTGCAGGTCCCACTCTCACCTGCTGATGGCGCAGAGCAATTAGGGCTGGCACCAGCAGCAGGTACAGGCAGGATAGGTGCTGTCAGCAGGCATGAGCAGGGCCGGCACCAGCAGTGGGTGCAAACGGGGCTGGCACAGGCAGCAGGTGCAAGTGCCTGGTGGGACCTCGGAGTGTGGGAGCAAATAATTTTCAGTAACCACCAGAGGCTCACCCAGTGACAGTGACTGGTGCACCTCCTTGGCCTGGCGCCCCGGCATCACCATCCCCCCACAGCTGATACCCTCCATATTCCACACTGCTGCCTGCTGCTGGTGCTCGCTATGTTCCACGCATGCCCCCTGGTGGTCAGCACAAATCATAGTGACCGGTTGTTCAGTTCCACCATTTGGTCTCTTTGCATAGATAGATAGATAGATAGATAGATAGATAGATAGATAGATAGATAGATAAGATCTGGGAACAGTCCAAGTGCCCATCGGTAGGTGAGTGGATTAAAAAACTGGTATATTTACATAATGGAATGCTATGCAGCTATAGAAAAAGATATTTTACTCTTTGAGACAGCATGGAGGGACCTGGAGAGTATAATGATAAGTGAAATAAGACAGAGAAAGACAAGTATGACATGATCTCATTTATATGTGGAATCTAATGAACAAAATAAACTGATGAACAAAAGACAACGAGACATTGAAGCATGCAACTACTGATGTATTTCAAAGGCAGCAGGGGTGGGGGAAGGTGGGCGGGGGGAAGAGATTAACCAAAGAACTTGCATGCATATATGCATAGCCCGTGTACAGGTAATAGTGTGGAGGAAGGCCTGGGTAGGGAACAGGAGCAGGTTGGTGGGGTTCAATGCAGGGGCGGGGGGAGATAGGGGACATCTAATACTTTCAACAATAAAGATAAATGTGAATAAAGTAAAAAGCAAATAAAAAAGTTACACACTAGGGGCAGAGATTGGACACGTGGAACCCAGATAAAGGCACTTCTGTAAATGAGGTGTGTATAACAGTAGTTCTCTCTGGCTGGACTGGTCTTAGTGCACATTAGAAAAGACAACATCTAAATATAAAAACCTGTGCTTTGGGGACAATAGATTTTGACATTTTTTTAACCAAGAATGAAACCGGGGAGCTTTTGTTGTTTTCCGAACACACGTCCCAGCATGTCCATCAGGCAATATATGCTGAAAACAATAAAAAGGAAAGGTCTTGATCTAGGGGTACTCAGATGCTGGTGTCTGACCTTGATGCGTAACCTTGATACAAGATCCAGAGAGCAATATCTAAGACCGGCAGGAACTGAAGGCTCTGCCTCCAAGTGGAAAGTAAGTGATGCCTTACTCATCTGTACAGATGGAAGCTGAGAGGCAACGTAACTCAAACTATAGAATCAGGGGCTCTCGGAAGAGTGAATTCCTAGAACTAAAGGTTAACTACCCCTCTTAATTGTAGTAAATGATCCAGTTTGAGCAGGCTTCCTCAAACTACGGCCCGCGGGTCACATGCAGCCCGCTGAAGACATTTATCCGACCCGCTGGGTGTTTTTGCCGCCGCTGCCTGTCCTGCTTAAAATAAGATATGTGCAGTGTGCATAGAAATTTGTTCAGTTTTTTTAAAACTATAGTCTGGCCCTCCAACAGTCTGAGGGACAGTGAACTGGACCCCTGTTTAAAAAGTTTAAGGACCCCCTGATTGTGAGCAAGCAGGAGTTCTACCTTACTCAAAAGGTAGTGACTTAAATTAGTTGTTAAACCAAAGGTGCCATAGACTGATGGTGACCCATGGTTGGTGAACAAAATCCCTGGACTCAAGAGGTGCATCAGAGTGGTGTGGGGGAATGGAACAGCATCTGAGGTGGCTGCTAGAGATAGGCATTCTTCTTCAACCTGCCCCTTCGGCCACTGGCCCACACACGAGGTAGGGCTAGATGAGCTGTTGTGTGACCCACATTGCATATAATTTGTCTACTGAGCTTCCTTGTGGAGAACTGTAATTTGAGGCCAACCAAAGAATTTGAAACATTTTATTGGAACAGACTCCAAAGATGAAGTACCTAGAAAGGTCAGCCATTGGTTATCTGATGTCTCTAATGACAGTCATGCTGGCTCTGAATGTGTGGGCCTCCAAAACCACTTGGAATTTGAGGCAGTAATATGATTTATGACATCTGATCTTGGTCTCTGTATGGGAAGATGAGTAAGGGTGTAAGTAACATAGTGTCCTTACCCTCAGGAAGCCCATAATTCCACTGAGGAGACAAAACTCGCCCAATAACATGCCAGTGAATGCATAAGTCTTCAGTCATCTGTACCTCAAAGGAGAGCAGTGCATGCTGCAATGGTCAGGGTGACTTCCTGGAAGAGGCATGGCCCTGCCTGGGTTTGCTAGGAGGGGAAGAGAGAGAATTATCTGTGAGTTCCTGTGATCAGGGCTCATCATTGGTTCTTTGTACGCTCTGGGCACTACAGGTTGCCTCCAATGTAAGAGAAAGGAGACGGGATAAAATGTCTAGGGATGGGATAAGTGTGAGTAGTGAAGCAGCTGAAAGGAAGTGTGTCAAAAAAGCAGAGCAGATGGGTTTGCTACTACAGGACTAGGGGAGGGTAGGATCAGTGTATGAAGCCCTCAAAAGCCAGGCAAAGCAATTTGAAATTCAAGTCGGCACTATCTAATGCAAATTCTTGAATAGGAATTGAATAGGAAGATGAATTAAGTAAGAGTATTCAGCATGATTGTATGGTGTTGCCTTTGGGTTGATAATGTGTGCTGTACTGTGCAAACTGCAGGGATTCAGCTCCCTTTACAGTACATTCTGTACATTCTAGCCTCCTCCAAACAATCTTGATTTGGAGCTTTCTGGTGAATACAACCCAATTCCACACAAGAGATGCTTTTTGGATATCCATGCTCATAATGCAATCAGACACATTAAAAGTGGTCCTCCCAGCCTACCACTCAAACACACCCTTGAATTATGACCAGCCGCATATGCATATCTTCAACTTTCTTCAAGCATTGCTTCCACTTCACCTCCACAACGGTGTTCCGGAGCTTCCAGGCATCTTAGGCTCCTCTATTCTGCTCTGGTCTCCTGACGCTGGAGAGAAACTGAGAGAATGATCCCTGGAGTCTGGTTCCCCAGACACCATTATGCAGGGACCTGGGATTACAGGATTGTTGAAAAACCTCTTCAATCATTAGACAGCCAGTTAGTGAGATGAGTGGGGCAAATATATATCAAGTTAAGAAGGAGCTACTATGCCCTAGCTGGTTTGGCTCAGTGGATAGAACGTCGGCCAGCTGACTGAAGGGTCCCGGGTTAGATTCTGGTCTAGGGCATGTACCTTTGGTTGCGGGCACATTCCCAGTAGGGAGTGTGCAGAAGGCAGCTGATCGATGTTTCTCTCTCATCAGTATTTCTAACTATCCGTCTCCCTTCCTCTCTGTAAAAAATCAATAAAATATATTTTAAAAAAAGAAGGAGCTACTATGATGAGGGTGTTGGAAGGGCAGAACCTCTATCTGCTTGCCTCCTGCTGGCCCAGGTGACTTATGTCATGTTACCTATATCACAGTTTGAAAACTGCAAAGCAGCTGCTTGACTTCTTTCTGGGGTTTTCTTAAGAAATCATTCCCTGCCCTGCCTACTGCAAAAAGTGGTTGTGAGGAAATACTGGGAAGATTCACACACACCGGATTTTGGGAGCTGGAATGCATAATGGTGTTCCAAGGTAAGTAGTGGCCTTCTAGAGGACTAGCATTCCATGAGCTGCTTCATCATAGACCTTTTCTCACCAGGTACCACTTGCACTTAGGCCCCTGGATGAGGGATGATTGCGTCTCTGAGGTCTGGCTATTGAGCCCCATCTCTGGTAGTGGGCACAGGGTGGAGGCTGGGCAGGAAGAAGCTCCCACTTCAGGGACTCTGAGATGGACCCTGCCTCCACCTGCACTCTTCACACACTCTGTGTGGGTTACACATTTAGAGCAGAGCTTGCCTCTACACCTGTCTTTGCCAAATGACAGCAGGAAGGTTGCTCTTAGATCAAAGCCTTATGGCTGGACTTTTATAGAAAATGAGTAGATGGGAGTATAAAGGTGGGATTTTTCCTGGCAAGGGAAAATTCAAAATCTCAAATAATGACATATTCTGACTTAAGTGTTCAAAACTGGCTGGCAGAGCTCCAAATAGTCTCTTTACCTGCCTGCCTTTTCACTGTCCTCCATTTCTAACACACACCTCTTTTACCTTTTCTCTACCACTGTAGCTAGGGGAGGAAAATTCCACACACTAAACCTATTTCTTAGGAGGTGGGCAGGCAGGACACTCAGGTGACAGCCCCTGTGTCCTTTTGATCACCTACCCCACCTCTCCTGCCTCTTTCGGTCAGTCTCTATTTGTAGGGAGTTGCCATCTCCTTTGTAAATTAAAGCTCTTCTCTCCAGGTCACACAGTGAAGCTGCAGCAGCATCTCTGGTTTCAGAATTGACAGGGGGAGGGAGAATGCTATGCAGAAGTGTTTTCCAGTGTCACATTTTCGTCTGTATTTCCCATGAAGAATCCAAAGTGGTCTTGGAAGGGCTAGGGTTGAGTAGAGGTGGGCTGGTGCCAACAAAAGGCCGAGGACCTTTTAGGCACTTTGCATGTTTCCTTTTTAGACTGGCCCTGGGATCTTTAGTATTCTGCAAAGTCAAGGCTCTAGTGAAAATGAATAAAGGCGAGTATGCTTCAAGACATAACCTGTAATGAGCAGTAGTCAATACCCATAGCTTTTTAGCATGATAGGTTGCTGAATGAAAGGCATGTTCTGGAGTAATACGAAGTTGTTCTCATTGCTGCCTTCAACTTGGAAAACCATGAAAATGAGTATCAGTTGTACTCAGCTTAGAGGAAACACTGTACAATTTGAACATCTTAGGAATTTGCTGAATTTTGTAGGGAGCAAAATATGCCATCAGCAATTTATGTGGCCAATGAGAGCCCCTCTTCACTCATTGCACAAATGTTGAGGGATTAGATACTATGGGCCAGGCACTATGCTAGGCATGAGGATACAATAACAAAGCAAGATACACTTGGTGCCCTCTCTGGTAGAGCTCACCACTAATGAGGGAGATAGACAATCACATAGTCACAGCAATGGAATTATAATTACAGAGTAAGATGGGATCCTCACAGTATAAAATAATGAAGTTAGAGCTCTGGGAAGCTTTCCCACTCCCAGTTACCAGTCATGGCAGTAGCCAAGGTCTAGGGCAGTGTTTCTCCAATTTGACATGTTTCAGAATTTCCTGGAGGCATTGGTAAATCACAGATGGCCATACCCCACACCTAGAATTTCTGATTTAGTTGATCTGGGATGGACCTGAAATTTTGAATTTCTACCAAATTCTATGGTGCTTCTGGTCTGGAGACCACACTTTGAGAATCATTGGCCTAAGCAAAAGGATTTGGAGTCTGACCTTTGATGCAGGGCGCACAGCTCTATTGGGCAGTCAGTCAGAGGTACCTCCAAAGAAATACTGGGGAGAAAGGAATCAGACAAATTGCTTAGACTGCAATCATCTTGTCACACTGACAGGTTAAGCTCTACTATTCCAAAACGGAGCCACAGTTCTGTCCACTATACCTCAGACTTCAGAAAAGACCAGGCAATTATTGAGAGTCATTGAGGTGGACCCAGCAGAGGTCTCATTTTATAAGGGATTGAAGAGTTAGCTGAGCATGATCACACCAAAAGGAAAGCTTGAGGCCCTAGCTGGTGTGGCTCAGTGGATAAAGTGTCAGCCTGCGGACTGAAGGGTCCCAGGTTCGATTCCTGTCCAGGGCACATGTCCAAGTTTCAGGCTCAATCCCCAGTAGGGGCTGTGCAGGAGGCAGCAGATCAATGATTCTTTCTCATCATTGATGCTTCTATCTTTCCCTTTCCCTTACTCTCTAAAATCAATTAATTTTTTTTTTAAAAAAAGGAAAGCTTGAGGAAGAATACAGGTATAAGATGCTCATACACCAGTGTTGGGCATAAAAGGCAGTCTGAATACTCCCCTCTTTTCTATAATCTTCTAGCCCAGATGACATGGATGAAAAGAGTGGTTTCACATCTCTATAACATACTGAGAGAACAAGATCCCATCAAAGATTGTGGTATTATTTAAGACTAGGGGCCTGATGCACAAAAATTTGTGCAGTTGGGGGGGGGAGGGGTCCCTCAGCCTGGCCTGTGCCCTCTCATAGTCTGGGACTCCTCGGGGGATGTCCACCTGCTGGCATGCCTGGCCAGCCTGGGTGAGGGGCTGATGGCTGTTAGCAGGTTGGCCAAGCTCCCCAGTGGGGACCCTCACCCCATGGAGGTGTGGCCAGCCTGAGTGAGGGGCTCAGGGCCATTTTCAGGCTGCCCACAGCTCTCTTTGACCCAATGTCCCAGCGAGGCTGGCTGGAATCATGATTCTGGGGTTTACTTATCTTCTATAATTGAAACTTTGTTGCCTTGAGCGGAGGCCTAGGCAGGCAGCGAAGCCTCCTGTTTGCTTCAGCTTTGTGGCTTCTATAATTGAAACATTGTTGCCTTGAGCAGAGGCCCAGCCAGCCTAGGCAGGCAACAGAAGCTTCCTGTTTGCTCTAGCTCTGTGGCTGCTGGCCACCATCTTGGCTGGGTTAATTTGCATACAGCTGCTCTGATTGGCTGGTGGGCATGGCTTGGCTGGTGGACATGGCTTAGGTGTAATGGAGTGAGGGTCAATTTGCATAGTACTCTTTTATTAGATTAGATACTCTTGGCTACAAGTAAGAAGAAATTCAACTCAAAACTATTTAAACCAAAGGAGTTTATTATTATACTATTGGCCCAGTGCACAAAATCCATGCACATTAAAAGGGAAGAGACCCAGACCTGGCCAGCCCCAACCCCATTGGGCAAGACCCAGACCCAGCCAACCCCACCCCCATCAAGCCCCATTGGTGGGGGACACAGTGTCAAGTTCCCGGTCAGCACCAGGCAGGGACACAGCATCAAGTCCCCATCCACCTGCATGCACCTCGCATGCAACCCCACCCACCAGCGCCTGCCATGCACGCAGCCTCCTGCTGATCAGTCATTATTGTGTAAGGGTGTCATGACCATTAGCATATTAGCTCTTTATTATATAGGATTATATTATATTTATTATATATATTCTATATCATACTAGTGGTCTAGTGTACAGATTCGTTCCCATTGAAAGGAAATTAATTAGAAGAGAGATTCATGTGGTAATTATGTTACTGCAAAAACTACATGTCAAAATAGTATATATAATATAGTATTATAAAATTAAAACATGAGTGTGATTGGTGCCAGTGAGAGCTTTATATGTACTACACATGCGCGAGTCAATGTTTATTTTTAAATTGCCAGTGCACATCATATGTACTGGCTGGTCAATTGGTCGATTGGACGGACATACAGTCAGTCGCTTAGCCTTTTATATATAGATTATTCTACATCATATCATATCATATACCATATCAAAAAGCAATGGTGTAAGGGAAGCTCCAAAGATGGTTATTCCTCAATTTCATTATCAAGGATCTAGATTATTTTCATTTTTTAACTTTGCCAACTTCAGCATGTTGGATCCCTCATGGTTGAAAGATGGCTATAATGCCCAAATAAAGCTGAAAGAAAAGATAGCTATAACAGATGTAGTAATAATACATCTTCACTCACCACTTTCTGTTGATAGCAATAAGAGAATTTTTTTTCTCAAGTCTCTTTTGAAGAGCTAAGAAATCTTTCCTAAAAGGTACTCTCTTCAGCAAACATCTCATCTCTCATTGCCTAGAATTAGCTCACATGCCCTAAGCTGTTGAGTATAAAAACTAACCAAGATTCATGCCCTGGTCTGAGGCCAGTCTTAGCTGAAAGACATGCCTACAAAGAGGAGGATGGATACTAAACAAATTAGGAGATGATTGACAAGAAGGGAGGAATGGTTATTGGGTATACAAACAACTAGGTTGGCTACCCCTAGAACCTATGTAGAACCAGAGTATAGGGCATTCTCACTACATCTGGGAGGGAGAAGTAGAGCATCATATTAGTGCATTAGCCATCAGCAACTTTGGCAAGAGTAGGAAACTTCACTGTGCTTCAGGGATTACAGAATGTAGAGCTACACAAAAATCAATTCACCACCTTCTAGACTTATTATCAGCTCAAATCAATTCCCACAGTCCCCTTTAAAAGTCATCCAGGTCAGTCTTGAATCCTTGATGATTGATTATCCGCAAAAAGAGGCTTGATGATTGATTATCCTCAACCACTGCTTTAAACACCTCCAGTGACAGAAATCTCACTACTTATGATGGTTTTCTATCTCTAGGCAGCTCTAAATATTAGAAAGGATCCTCTGCCAACTCCAAAGTGTACACACATGTACTATTTGCTCAATGATTAGGTGGCAGAGCCTTTGAAGTTGATGTCAGTGTTTCCACTGGAAATGGAAGCTTTCAGATGTTTCTAACTAAAATTTCCATGTAGATTTATATGTGTTGGCAAGAGATATTTTAAAAAATAAACAACCAAATAACTCTGGGAAATTTTTGCTTGTCTGTGTTAAGATCTTTAGATATTTTTCATAATTCAAACCCATTTTTGGGTGAAAGATTTAAATTTTAGCACGATGTTAGACCATAGCATAACCTAATAACTAACATTTTTGGGGGAAATGTTTTAAAGAAATGCCTTGTGATATTAACTCTGAAAGTAGTCATTATATGTGGGCCCCACATTGCTCCTTCTTCCGTTAGACTGGAGAAGTCTAACTGAATTCCTGGTTGTCCCTGTGGGAAGAGGATATCATTTCTCTTGGTGCCAATCACACAGTGAAATTAGGATGTTGTATTTGTTGTGTTCACATGAATCCAGATGAATGGGGAATACCAAGGCTCCCACCTTGGCAAAGACGTTTCCAGAGCTTGGCACCATTGCCTGCTGTGCTGCAGTAGGTGTGTGTTAAAGTCAGAGATCAAGGGACTACTTGTGTCCCAGTGACTCTATTCTTCTCTGACTATATGGATCATCACTGCCTGACCAGACCAAAAGCAGTTGCCCAGGTTCACCAGAATCCTAGATACTAGTAAATAATTTTCAAATCTCAGTATGATGCTATGAAAGTAATTGTTTCTATTATCAGCTGGAAAGAGTGCTTATATGTATGCCTACACTGGCAGATCATATTTTGTGTCATCAGAGACATGATATTACTTTTTATTGCAAGGTTCATTTCATCTATAATGTCACCCTCTCCTTTCACCACTTTACTGATTTATCTTCCCTTTCTCCACCACCAACTCTGAAGCCACTATCCTTGTAGCAGCCATATCCCCCTCCATCTCCCTTCTTTGGGCCTGGTTCCCCCATGGGTCTTGGATTTGGTTTTAGTTTTGAAGGATTATGGTTATCACAGATTCATACTCTTCTAGTGATGGCCAAGAGTTTGACATAGCCTGTGGAATCGCCCTTCAGAAAATTGTCCCACTTCCCAATAGTCGCACTTGGCCTTCTCCTTTAACAGAATTGCCCTCATTTTCCAATAGTGTCTGTTTAGGTTGTTCCTTCAAGAGGTTAGCCACTGCTCCTACGAATCAGTAAGGAATGCCTTCCCAGCCTGCAGCACACTTGGAGTCACCCCTACTCCTGTCTCTGATTGATACAATTTTTAAAATAGACGTTAGTAAAGACCATGTATGAGTAAGGTGACCAGACGTCCCGCTTTTGGCAGGACAGTCCTGATTTTTAACAGTTTGTCCCGCGTCCCACAGCATTTTAAAAAAGTCCCAATTACTCTTTGTAATATTTTAAGTAATCATTTAAAAAAGAAAAAAAAATACCCCCTCCCCCTGGTCAATGGTGTACCGCTTTAAATCTGGTCACCTTATGTATGAGGCACTGGCCAAAGGGTTCTATCACCAACCAGATCCGTTTGCATGTAATGTAGTTGCCGAGAAGCCAAGTTCTTATGGGGTTCCCTCAGCCTCAAGGTAATTTTGCTCAGAGATGAGATGTGATATGAAAGGAGAGGATTGTTTTTACATGGCTCCGAAATGGGTTCTAAAGATAGGTCATGTGAACATTGCTTCAAGTCACGTGAATGTGACAATATTGCTGGAGCTACCCCAGGGCCGCCTGAGGAACCTGTGAATTGGAAGGAGTCAGAACTCTTTGGAAAGGCAAGCTGTGCTCTTTTTGTCATCAGTTTTGTGAATGTACGAACACATAATGGCTGATGCCAGGCTGCATTGCGAAGTCCTATCAGCCTGGTGGTAAGCCTCATTAGCTCTTATCCAGCTTCCTTTAAAGGTTTGGCTCTGTCATACTGTCACCCATGACATGCTTCTCCAGCAGTCACTACTGGCATGTAAGACAAATCAGAGCTGATCTCCCACTGACAGATTCTAAACCTTGGGGTCAGGGTGTGTGTGTGTGTGTGTGTGTGTGTGTGTGTGTGTGTGTGTGTGTGTGTGGAAAGCCAGGTTGGTTCCAGGCCTCCTCAGCCTCCCAGATGTCAGCCTCTCACTACGACCTACTCCCTGAGCCCCAGAGGCTTACAGTATGCTTTCCCTCCTGGATCATCTGCATTTGTTTTTTTAAACAGGGAGCAAAGTTTTCAGCTGAAGCAATGACATTGTCATTTAGGGATTTGAGGCAAGGGTAGAGAGGAAGAGCAGGGTGCAGGAGGCTGCTTCCAAGTTTCCCAAATCACTCATTAGCTCTGAAAAACACCAGCCGCTGGACTGTTTCACATCTTCAAGAGAACATGCCACCAAGATGGTCTCCAGAACCTTGTCATGACTGGCCAAGAGGAAGATGGTTTCCATTTAGCCTACACTTTTGGCTGTTCCCTTGAGGGAAGGCATGGCTCATCCCATTCACTGCTTTAATAACAAGCAGGAGCCTGTCTGGTGACATGGCAAGACTTGTCTGGTGGCTATGTGGATAAGCTGAGTGAGCACTAAGATTTGAGGGCATCATGAGTGGATGCCAGCCAGACCACCATGGCCCAGGCAAACTGATTATACAGGCGGAACCCTGCTCTGAGGAGGGCTGGGCTGATGGGGAATTGGAGGCTGGTTTAGCATTTAACCTAATTTGAGGCCTAAGTAAAAATGTGTGCTTGGTAATGGAGACATTCATATTGAAAACAGGTGGTGTTTGGGCTTTTGCCTACTCTCTAAAATGGATCATCTGAGGCCCACAATGCATTTCTGGCTCCTGCTGTGGGTTTGGATCTTCACTAAGGACAAGGCCTGATTGAGCCTCTGTTCTGAAGCGACTCTGTCGAATTGCAGTTCTCGCCTAATGGTGAAGAGCAGGAAAAGAAATGGGGGCTGCCTTTATGAACAGCGGGAAGCTCAAGTTCTGTCTTGTCAACTTGTGTGATTTCAGGGGCAAATTACTAAACAGCTGCCAAAATTACTTCGAGCCCCAACTATATGCCAGGCATCGTATAGGCATGCGGGAGAGATAAAGCTGGCCTTACATGCTAATGAAAGACTTAAGATGTACTGAAAATGATAACAGCAGAAAATAACAAACACAACTGCCAACCAAATGGTACCAAGTAGATTTTTTGAGACAGTTCTCTAGAAGCCTCTTATAGTGTAATAAGGATGTTTTCCAAATAGAATTGATTCATTTGTGCATTCCTTGATGAATTTATTCATTCATTTCATAAACTCTTCTTCCATGGAGAGATGTCAATCAGATAAGAGTGTGGGTAATTTTTAAAAATTTATTACAATTTTTTATATTTTTAAAAATATTTTTGATTTTTTAGAGAGGGAGGAAGAGAGAGAGAGAGAGAGAGAGAGAGAGAGAGAGAGAGAGAGAGAGAGAGAGAGAGAGATGAGAGAAAAACATTGATTGACTGCCTCTCACATGCCCACCAGAGATTGAGCCCACAACCTGGGTATGTGCCCTGACCAGGAATCAAACCAGTGACCCCTCAGTGCACCGGATGATACTCAACCAACTGAGCCACACAGACAAGGACATGGCTTGTTATTATTTAAATAATGCATTTCCTTTCTTTTCTTTTTACAGACCCTACTCTCATCTTTACCCTGTGGTGTGTTTATGTTTCCAGTGCATCCAGAGTAAGTCAGAAAGTGATCTGCCCCAGTGTTGCTACTTATAAAAAGTTTATTTCATGTGAATGCCCAAGTAAGCCATAATACTATATGTTAGTCTAAGTGACCTAATTTATAATATATTATAATTTTTTAAAAGAAACAACACTCATCATTGCATATGGATTGCAACGAGTCAACATAGGGCTTAATTGAAGTTTTTGTAGGGTGGTACATTTGATGTGCTGGTTCCATGAATGTGGCAGTAGGGCTCAGACACGTTGAAAGGAAGGAATAGTGGGATTTTCACCACCACCAACCCACTCTGGAAATCTCATTTGGATCATAATGACAGGTTTTGGTAATGCTTGGGTGTTTGAATATGATTTCTAAAGTTTCTACCTGCCCTAAATGTTAGCGATTTGAAGAAAACTCAATGGATTATATTCCTTCTACACAGTTGCGAGAGGGTGGCCAAGAACTTGAGTAGCCTTATTGAGGTACAAACTTCCAGATATAAAATACATAAGCCATGAGTGTAGGGTACAGCACAGGAAATATGTCAATAATATCATAATGAATTTGCACAGTGGCAGATGGTTACTAGACTTACCATAATGATTACACTGTAAGGCATATAAATGTCAAATCATTATGTTGTATGCATGAAACTAATATAGTAATGTATGCCAACTATAATTTAAAAAAAATTAAGAGTAGCGCTTATAGTTATAACTTTTTAAAATTTTTATTTTATTGCTTAAAGTATTACAAAGAGTATTACGTATGTTTCCTTTATTTCCCCATTGACCTTCCACCGGTCTCCCCTACCCCCCAGCATCTTGTGTCCGTTGGTTATGCTTATATGCATGCATACAAGTCCTTCGGTTGATCTCTTACCTCCTCCCAGTCCTTCCCAGCCTCCCCATTGTAGTTTGACAGTCTGTTCGATGCTGCTCTGCCTCTGTATCTATTTTTGTTCATCAGTTTATAATGGTCTTTATTATCCATAAATGAGTGAGGTCATGTGGTATTTTTCTTTCACTGACTGGCTTATTTCACTTAGCATAATGCTCTCCAGTTCCATCCATGCTGTTGCAAATGGTAAGAATTCCTTCCTTTTTTATAGCAGCATGGTATTCCATTGTGTAGATGTACCACAGTTTTCTAATCCATTCATCTGCTGATGGACACAGGCTGTTTCCAAACCTTAGCTATGGTAAATTGTGCTGCTATGAACATAGGGATGCACATATTCTTTCTGATTGGTGTTTCTGGTTTCTTGGGATATATTCCTAGAAGTGGGATCACTGGGTCAAATGGGAGTTCCATTTTTAACATTTGAGGAAACTCCATACTATCTTCCACAGTGGCTGCACCAGTCTGCATTCCCACCAGCAGTGCACGAGGG
>PVJC01009991.1:0-28089 GCA_004026665.1 Murina feae
CCCCCCCCCCCCCCACACACACACAAAAGGCGCCTGGCAGACTGGGGCCATCATAGGACATCCACTGAGGGGTCCCAGACTGTGAGAGGGCACAGGCCGGGCTGAGGGACTCCCTCCACCCCGAGTGCACAAATTTTTGTGCACCGGGCCCCTAGTTAATAAATAATAATACAAGAATAAACTCTGTATGTAGCATACTTACGAATATAAATCTACTTTTGCCCCACCCCATATGTCCTCCCATTCAGTAGGTTTTCTTTTCATTTTTTGGATTTTTTTTTGTGTGTGTGTATGCTGTGAATTTTTAAATTTAGTTTTATTATGTGTATTGTTTCAAGTCTTTTCAAAAGTAAGTTTTCTCCAATTTTATGAAGGAAGTATACAGAAAAACATAATTCACTTTCAAATTGATATGTAGCAAACAGTAAAATGACACATATTCTGTTAAGTTCTAGAGTGGTAACTATAAAATACATATGAATATTATTTCACTTTAAAAGTTCATTAGCAACATGTTTTACTATATTTTGTATAAGATTCATGCAACAACATTTCACTTTACCCAATTAATTAAAGTGGAAATTATATTCAAATTCTAGGACCTCCTTTAATTTTGAAAAATTTCTATAAAACAGTGAAAAAGAGAAGTATACATATTATTTCTGTATTTAAATAACAATAATAACAGTGACTCAAATTAATGCCTTAATTGAATTGGTTGAATATAATTGCACTTATCCTAAACTCTTAGTCTTTAAAAAAACTATTTTGAAACATAATTATTGAAAAAGTAGAAGGTAGCCCTTTCTGCCGGAACCGCCATCTTCCAGGCAGGCCGTGCGCGTGGCTCCCGGTTCCACAGACTAATTCGCCAAAATGACTAACACAAAGGGAAAGAGGAGAGGCACCCGCTATATGTTCTCTAGGCCTTTTAGAAAACATGGAGTTGTTCCTTTGGCCACATACATGCGCATCTACAAGAAAGGTGATGTTGTGGACGTCAAGGGAATGGGCACTGTTCAAAAAGGAACGCCCCATAAATGTTATCATGGCAAAACTGGAAGAGTCTACAATGTCACCCAGCATGCAGTGGGCATTATTGTGAACAAGCAAGTTAAGGGCAAGATTCTTGCCAAGAGAATTAATGTACGTATTGAGCATATTAAGCACTCTAAGAGCCGAGATAGCTTCCTGAAACGTGTGAAGGAAAATGATCAGAAAAAGAAGGAAGCCAAAGAGAAAGGTACCTGGGTTCAACTGAAACGTCAGCCTGCTCCACTCAGAGAAGCACACTTTGTGAGAACCAATGGAAAGGAGTCTGAGCTGCTGGAACCCATCCCCTATGAATTCATGGCATGATAAGTGGGAAAAAATAAAAAAGACTTCTGTGCTGATAAAAAAAAAAAAAAGAAAAAGAAAAAGTAGAAGGTAAAACTTATTTATCATTGACATTTTGTGTTCAAGTGAGACGAATGTTTTCTAGTGCCCCTAAATTACCTATAGTTAATTAACTCTTAAAGCAATAAAACAGCAGTGTCTCTTTCTCAAGCATATGTACAAAACTCTAGAGATGATAAGCATTTATCATCTTCCACTACTTTAAATATTCGTACTATGGGTACATATATTTCCTATAGCTCTGTCCAGTTACACATAAGAATAAATGTTTAAAATTATTTCTGTTCTTCAGCTGGAAAAAATTCTGTTATATCACGAGCTGGATTTTGACACAGTGCATAACCTAGTATTGGGTATAATTAATAGTAAAAGTGTATTTTGATAATAGCTATTAAGTGTGACTATTTTGTTAACCTAAAATTTAATGTTGAGAAAAGAGAACAAAGTTGGAGGAATTACAATACCAGATACCAAGTGATACTACAAAGCCACTGAAATCAATACAGCCTGGTACTGTCTGAAGAACAAGAATATCGATCAATGGAACAGAAGAGAAACCCCAGAAACCAACACAAGCCTTTATGCTCAATTAATATTTGACAAAGGAGGCAAGACCATACAATGGAGCCAAGACAGTCTGTTCAATAAATGGTGCTGGGAAATTTGGTCAGACACATGCAAAAAAATGAAACTAGACCATAAACTTACACCATACACAAAAATAAACTCAAAATGGATAAAAAACTTAAACATGAGCTGGGAAACCATAAAAATACTAGAAGAAGCCACAGGCAGCAAAATCTTAGACATCTCTCTTAGCAATATGCTTGCCAATACATCTCCTAGGGCAAAGAAAACTAAGGAGGAAATAAACAAATGGGACTACACTGAAACAAAAAGTTTCTGCAGAACAAAAGAAACAATCAACAATCTCAAAAGAGAGCCCATTGCATGGAAGAACATATTAGACAATGATACATCTGATAAAGGGTTAATATCCGAAATATATAAGGAACTCATACAACTTCACGAAAGGAAGATTAACAATTCAAATAAAAAAATGGGCAAAGGACCTAAATAGACACTTCTCTAAAGGGGACATACAGATAGCCAAGAGACATATAAAAACATATTTCAAGTCACTGACTATCTGAGATTTAAATTAAAATGACAATGAGGTATCACCTCCCACCTGTCAGAATGGCTACCATCAACAAATCAATAAACAACAAGTGCTGGCGAGAATGTGGAGAAAAAGGAATCCTCACTGCTGGTGGGAATGAAGACTGGTGCAGCCACTGTGGAGAACAGTATGGAGTTTCCTCAAAAAATTAAAAATGGAACTTCCATTTGACCCAGTGATCCCACTTCTAGGAATACATCCTAAGAAAGCCAAACACCAATTAGAAAGAATGTATACACCCCTATGTTCATAGCAGCACAATTTACAATAGCTAAGATTTGGAAACAGCCCAACTGCCAATCAGTAGACGAGTGTATAAAAAAGCTGTGGTACATTTTCACTATGGAATACTATGCAGCTGTAAAAAAGAAGGATTCTTTACCCCTTGGGACAGCATGGAGGGACTTGGAGAGTATTATACTAAGCGGAATAAGCCAGTCATAGAAAGGTAAGTATCACAAGATCACACTTATATGTGGTATCTAGTGAATAAAATAAACTGATGAATAAAATGGATCCAGTTGACATAGAAGCATGGAATAGACTGTGGAATCTCAGAGGGAAGGCAGGGGAGGGTGGGTGGGTGAGAAGAGATCAACCAAAGAATTTGCATGCATATGCGCATAACCCAGAGGCACAGACAATAGGGTGGTGAAGGCCTGGGGCAGGAGGGGCAGGGACTGGCTAGAAGAGGTCAATGGGGCAAAAAGGGGACATATGGAATACTTTCAACAATAAAGATGAAAAAAATAAACAAACAAAAAGAAAAAAAAAGCACTTATCTTCCTCCCTTTGAAGACATGTAAAAGACAAATATTTCACAATTCTGTTTGCATAGTGTGTCTTATTATGTCAGCCAACATAAACAAGACACTTCCCTCAGTGAATCAGTATTTCTTTAACTAAAGATATCAAATCCTCATCTTTATTGATATACCTAAATTTCATCTCCCAGGAAATTGATTTAAATAAATCATCGAAAAATCATTAAACTTCAAATAGACAAAGAATGTAAATAATAGGTCTACAATAGGAACTCTGATAAAGGAGTACAGGAATAGCATTAGAGCAACAGTCCTTTTCATTTACAACTATTTTGTTTCACTTATTTCAGAATAGTGCACACTCTCAGGGATAATGACTAAGCAAGTACATCAATAAATGGGAACTTCCACTCCTGAACATTTATTTTTATGAAAGTTTAAAGTATATGCATACATGCATATGTATACATATACAGATATATAATTTTAGTATTTAATTTTATAAATTATGGTCTGGGCAGTACTTGAAGTACCAGTTTCATGTAGTAGAAATGGAGTCTCCAAAATATACCAGTTATATATGTTTCGTTTTTTCTTCATTGTTTTAGAAATGGGAAGGAAAAAAAGGCTGGATGTTTTCCTGAAAAAGTCAGGCATGTGTGCTGGCGAGGGAGAGAAACAAATCCATTTTAGTTTTCTATCATTAAAAATCACTGGAATCCAGGAAAAAGAATGGATCACTCCAAGGGGTCAGTTTCAAGTCGGGAAATGTGATGCCCAGGACCTGAATTGCCTGGACACAAATGTTTCTTTTATTCTTTGAGTATTCTCAAGAATTGATAAAGTCATCAGCATTGTATTTCATTCCTAAAGCCAACTCTGACCTCTACAGTTCTAAGATCCCTATCTTATTTATCTGAATATTTTTCAGGAACATATACTGCCTGTCAATATCACAGACACTTGTCGATATTTTAGTGAATGAAAGGGCCAATAAGTGAAATCTGCTGAATAGTATACTAAACTTGAAACTTCATTGATATTAAGTCTTATTTGAATATACAGGATGGGGCAGAAGTAGGTTTATAATTTTACATATGGAAAATAATACAATAATTTATAAATAATAATGCAAGAATAAACTGTTTTGCATACTCACAACTGTAAAACTACATTTGCCCCAGCCTGTATATGTAGGGGTGTGGGTTTAAGTGAATTAATTTAAAATTTTATATATATGAATATGCATATTTATAAATATGTAAATACATATGAATGTACACATCTATATATACAAAAGGCTAATATGCTAAGTGTCCATCTGACTGGTCACTATGACATGCACTGACCACTTGGCAGCAGCGATCCTCAGGTGGCGCACCCCAGAACCAGAGAGGAGGGAGCCCGATTCTTTGTGGGGCCACGGGATTCCACCTTTGGCTGTGGGTTATGTAGTTGCTGGGGCACTGTCGGCCCTGAATCTGGTTTATTGCACACTTGTGTTTGCATCCCATACCCTGTACGACAGCAACTTTGCAGAGTGCCCTCTCACACTCCGGGACCCTTCGGGGGGGATGTCGGAGAGCCAGTTTTGGCTTGATTCCTGCAGGCCTGGCCGAGGGACCCCACTTTCCAGAGGAATCCACCCACTCCGCAAATGCCCTTTGAGCCAAGACACCACCCCAGGTGCAGCCAGCAGGGGAGGGACTGCTGGAGGTTGGCTCCAGGGTATGTCCAGCCCCTCTCGCCCAGTCCCACCTTGCCAGCCACCTTCTAATTAATTTCCTGTCAATGTGCATGAATCAGTGCACTGGGGTACTAGCATCTAAATATTTATTGTTCTATATAAGTAGAGAGAGAGTTGATATATCATTTGTCTTATTATATCACTAGTAGTGTGGTGCACGTAATTCATGCACAGAGGGGGTGTCCCTCAGCACAGTCTGCATCCCTCTCACAATCCAGGACTGCTGGCTCCTAATCACTTGCCTGCCTGCCTGCCTGATTGCCCCCAACCCAGCAGTTCTCAACCTGTGGGTTGTGACCACTTTGGGGGTCAAATGACCCTTTACAGAGGTCACCTAAATATATCCTGTATATCAGATATTTACATTATGATTCATAACAGTAGCAAAATTACAGTTATGAAGTAGCAATGAAAATAATTTTATGTTTGGGGATCACCACAACATGAGGAACTGTATTCAAGTGTCAAGGCATTAGGAAGGTTGAGAACCACTCTCTTAACCGCTTTTGCCTGCCAGCCTAATCGCCCCCTAACCACTCCCCTGCCAGCCTGATTGCCAAACTGTTCCTCTGCCAGTCTGATCACCCCCAACTGCCCTCCCCTGCTGGCCTGATCGCCCACAACTGCCCTCCTCTGGCACAAACTGCCTCCTCTGCCAGGACCTGCCTCCCCCGCACCATGTGGTGGCCCAAACTCACCATGCAGAGCAGCCACCTCTGCTATGCACATGGCCATCTTGTGGTGGCCATTCTGTGACAATGTCACACGTGAGGGTCACCTAGGCTTTTATTAGTATAGATTATATCCTAGAAGACAGAGCTTTTCTTTAATACTTCCTATGCAGAGCCCTACATTTTTAAAAGTAATATTCTACATAGGTCAGAGCACATGTAAATTGGCCAAATTAAATTTCTCATAAGATTGTAACTTTAAAATTTTCCAATAACTGCTTTTTAATTAGCAACAAAATAAAGATAGACATAGTATTTCCCCCACCATTTTATTTGTATGATCTTCATTTTTTTCAAAGAATCACTGAATTATTTCCATTCCTAGAATTGTGCCATATATATTTTTAATTAAATTTATTGCTATAACATTGGTTAATACAATTATATAGGTTTCAAGTGTACAATCCTGTAATGATCATCTGTATATTGAATTGTGAGTACCATATATTTTTCATTTTGAAGTAAATTATACTCACTTAAACATTGTATTTCTGGCTAATTATTATTGTTTTAGTTAATATAAAATTGATTTTATCCTTTCATGGGACCTTTAAGTTTGTTAGGAAGAAAGTACAAGACCACATTTTTATATAAGGTAACAGATAACTGGTAGTGAAGTTTAGTATTTGGTGTTAAAGCAAAACGTATACACATACAATCAATACACATAGGTGATTTATGTACTATTTCTCTGCGGTTTCACATTCAATTGTTACTATTTTAATTGGGAAGAAAACTTCTGAGTTTAATATGTCATTGGTAGATTAAAAAAATTTAGTGCTTTTCCTGGTTAAAAAGAAAATAGCATTTTGATTATTGCTTTTAAGTTTAGAAACAGAGATGATTGCTCTTAAGGCCTGAAGTTGCTGCCTGCCGTGTCAGGAAGGACAGTGGTGAGCATTGATGACCTTCTCAGGGCAACACATTTCATGCAACACAGCACGTAAGTCTCTCTGTTACTTAATCAGAGCTGCTGTCAGTTCTCATAGCCAACTGCCAACTGGTGGAATCAATGGCTATATTTTATCTTCCTAAGGAAAGCTCATTCAGCAAGCTATAGAACATAACTGCTGGCCTATGACTTGCTGATTTTTTAAATAAACATGCAGTTCAGGGAGGGAATCACCATTCAGTGCCTATTATTTACTCGTGTGTGAGAGAGATATAATCTTTCCATTGCAGTGTATTTGAAAAGAGAATATTGGGGAGGTATAACAGCGGCTGTATCTAGCTTGTACAATACTTATGGTTTCCATTCTCTGAGATGGGACTAAGTTCTGTATGTCTCTGAGTTTAGAATTTTAAACATAAAAAGATAGAGATTTTTTGGTCCTGAATTTTAAGGAGAAATTGTGGCTAGATGGAACAAGGTACAGAATAAACCTTCAAGCATTCTACTTCCTGAGCTGCAACATCATCAGTTACCTGTTAGAGTTATGCTTCTTAAGTATACATAAAGTATTGAACAGTTAAAACTATTGAACATATTAAAATATGAAAGCCAAAAATTATTGTATGGGATTTAATTCAACTGTAAAGAAATGCCTACTAAAAGTGGTAATATCTGAAGTATATTTTAAAGAATGTTACATAATGCTTTATTCCAACTCAGTAAGGTTAAACTTGAGCACATAAACTGAAGATTTTCCAGGTTAAAAATGAACATATAAAAGAAGTACAGCACGTTAATTGATTGCTCTCTGGAACAAAAGATGATTTGATTACGATTCCCTTAAATGATACCTTTAAGAGTAGAGGTTTAGCCTTTGGGCCTTGGAAGGCAAACTTTAGGAAGTGATAAACTGTTCTCAGAATCTCTGTAAATCTCTCTGCATCTCTGTGACAGTTTCCTGATGCTAACTATACTGCAGTGGTTGCATCTGTTCCATTACTCAAATGAAAAATATCAAATGAAGTTAGTGTTCTTTCTTTTATTCGGGTTTCTTTCATTGATTCTGGCTTACTCATGATTCTGAATAGAAGGTTTAAGTTACCAATGTGCCAAAATACTGCACCATGTTGGCATGCAAGAAATGACACAAAGAAAACAGAAATAGCCTGTGACCTTTAGTCAGAAAATGTTGCAGGCAAGAAATGAACAGACTCAAGAAAAAATAACCCTCAATGGGTTAAGTCCAAGTTTCTGTGAAATACCAAACGAACACTTCCAGTTCCTCATCAAAATGGCATTCACTAATTTGGTTCTTAGGCATGTGAGTGCCAGCTATGTGCCAAATGTAAGTGGTTCACTGTCTCGTACAGCATGTGCTTTGAATAAATTTTCCAAGAGACATAACAGATTTACCCATCTCAGCTGTGCTCCCTTGCTGGCCTATCTTATAACTGAGGCCATGTATTGTAAGGCAACTAACCAGAGTGGAGGCACTGAATACAGTAAAAGTTGTAAGCAAAATATTTTTAGAACATGATTTTAGATTCATCAATACTGCCTTTTTAAAAATATTATTGATTTCAGAGAGGAAGGAAGAGGACTAGAGTCTCAGAAACATCAATAATAAGAGAATCACTGATCAGCTCCCTCCTGCATGCCCCAAAATGAGGATCAAGCCCGAACATACAACCCAGCCATGTGCCCCAACCAGGAGTTGAACCTTGACCTCCTGGTTCATAAGTGAAGGCTCAACCACTGAGTCATGCTGGCTGGGTACCAGTGCTGCTTTAATGCTGTGACCTCCCACTTTCTCAGCAACCTTATGTTTGACTCTTATCTTTTCTATATAGTCTTGCAATTTTCATCCGATCCTTCCTATTGGCTAGTAAAATGGTTTTTGTTTTGCTTTTCTAGTCTTGCTGACTTTACTTCCTTACCTGCCATTCATATGTCAATAACTTTCCTGTCCCAACAAATTTCAATAAAATTATCTGATTAATGTCAATGAAAATCTCCATTTGGGTCAATCCAATGGAAATGCTAAAGTCCACATCTTAGCTTTCCTTCCAGTAGCATTAGACAACGAAAGTGTCAGGATGAGGGAGAACATTCATCTGAGTTATGAATGAGGTGACTCAGGGACCATCAAATGTGTATAATGAAGGATAGTGATGGAGGAGACTCAAAGATTTTAGCTTTAGTGTTAAGAGTAATCTTAAATAAAGCTAAAACATAAATGGAGAAAAGTAGGAAATTTAAAAAAGTATAATTAGCTTGTTTATAGGTATGTAGAATGAATTAGAAACATAGACCTTTCTATCAGAGGAAATAATAAGAAACACAATTCTACTTGGGAATGGAATACTATAAGTAATACATGAAAGAGCGTGAGAGAGCTGAGGCCAAGGTGTAAAATGAAAGGAAGGGTCAGTGATGGGGTCAGGGAGGCTACTGAGATGGAGATGGGAAGTGGAAGCAGTGAAAAATGGGAGGAGTGAAGAAAGAGATACAAAAACCAAGAAAATTAAGTGCCTGACGTCAAAGAAATAGAACTTTGAATAATGACAAACATCAAATAAAAAGACAGGGGAGGCCTAGCTGGTTTGGCTCAGTGGATAGAGCTTTGGATTGAGACTGAAGGGTCCCAGGTTCGATTCCAGTCAAGGGCACATGCTCGGGTTGCAGGTTCGATCCCCAGTAGGGGGTGTGCAGGAGGCAGCTGATAGATGATTCTCTTTCATCATTGATGTTTCTATCTCTCTCTTCCTTCCTCTCTGAAATCAATAAAAGTATATTTAAAAAAAAAGACAGGGGACTTTTGGATGATTGGTTAGAGCTTGGTTGTATGCAATGTGAGAGCAGTTTCCTTAGAATTTAGAGAGCAACTAAGTGAGTAAGTATAAACAAAGATATTGATATTTATTTTAAGAACATTTAGAAATGAAATACACAAAGAATGGGATGGAGCCATGAATTTGGGGAAATCAGAATGGAGAGAATCTTGTTTTATTTGCTACAGTTTTAATCTGAGTAATATAAACGTATGGTAACAAATTAATCAAGTAAGAATCTGCTTTTAGCCTTTTGTTTTTAAGTCATGCTTTCCAAAGTTAAGCTATCTTTAATATTTTTGTTCTTCTTGTGAAAATCTCCATATTCAGACAATATGCTTCTACTTCTATTCTTGACTTGTCACCAAAATGTAAAAGGTAAGTGTTGAATTAACTTAAATATTAATGTTTCCTTTCCCTTTTGATGTCCACTTTATGAATTGTACACTTTCTCTTATTTTATTTCTTTATTGATTTCCAAGAGGAAGGTAGAGGGGAGAAAGATGGAAACATCAATGATGAGAGAGAATCATTCATTGGCTGCCTCCTGCAAGCCCCTCACTGGGGATGGAGCCTACAACTGGGTAAGTGCCCTGACTGGGAATCGAACTTTGACGCTCAACTACTGAGCCACACTGGCCGGGCCTTATTTTATTTCTTCATTAAAATTTCAGTGTCTCTTAATTCACAACTTGATAGGATAATTATACTAGACCACTAAAATTTTCATCCATATTAACTCTGTTTTGATTGATGATGAAGCTGTTCATTCCCATGCATGTATTTTTCATATCAGTTTTAAATTACTTAGTAAACAAATATTATTGTAATGGGTGCCAAACTTAATTGCCCTCCTTATCCTGTGTCACTGGTATACAAATATTTACCATTGGGAAACCTGCTGTTGCCTATTATAAAGGTCTAGAGATCTTTTTAAAAATTATCAGTATTGCTGAAAGTATTACAGATGTCCCCTCCCCCGTCCCATTGACCCCTTCCTCACTACTCCCACACCCTTCCCAAGCCTTCACTGCACTATTGTCTGTGCCCATGGGTTATGCATATATGCATATAAGTTCCTTGGTTAATCTCTTCCCCTACCACCACCCCCTTCCCTCTAAGAATCATCAGTCTATTCCATGCTTCCATGCCTCTGGATCTATTTTGTTCATCAGTTTATTTTGTTCATAATACTCCACATATGAGTGAGATCATGTGATACTTGCCTTTCTCTGACTGGCTTATTCCACTTAGCATATAGTCTCCAGGCCCCTCATGCTGTCTCGAAGGGTAAGAGATCCTTTCTTTTTTACAGCAGCATACTATTCCATTGTGTAGATGTACCACAGCTTTTTTATCCACTCATCTACTGATGGGCACTTGGGCTGTTTTGAAATCTTAGCTATAGTAAATTGTGCTGCTATGAATATAGAGATGCATATATCCTTTCTGGTTGGTGTTTCTGGTTTCTTGGGATATATTCCTAGAAGTGGGATCACTGGGTCAAATAGAAGTTCCATTTTTAACTTGAGGAAACTCCGTACTGTTCTCCATAGTGGCTGTACCAGTCTGCATTCCCACCAGCAGTGCATGAGGGTTCCTTTTTCTCCACATCCTCACCAGAACCATTGTTTGTTGATTTACTGATGATAGCCATTCTGGCAGGTGAGGTGGTACTTTGTGGAAACCCACTGTATGGGAGAACATATTTGTCAATGATATATCTGATAAGGGGTCAATTTCCAAAATATATATAGAACTAATGCAACTCAACAAAAGGAAAACAAAAATTCCAATAAAAAATAGGCAGAGGACCTAAATAGACACTTCTGCAGAGGACATACAGCTGGCCAAGAGACATAAGAAAAAATGCTCAATTTCACTGATCATCAGAGAGCTGCAAATCAAAATGACAATGAGGTACCACCTCACACCTGCCAGAATGGCTACCATCAATAAATCTTTTCCTTTTATTTATTCTTTCTTTCCCACATATTTCCTGAGCACCTACTAGGTACCTGGGTTTTAGTGGAAGACACTAGGAAAGTAATGAAGATGTTATCCCTGTAGTCATGAAGCTAAATGTCTATTGGGAAAATAAAGTGAACTTTGGATTTCTGAAGGTTTCTGGGCTTCACAGTGATCTTGTTCCTATGTAAGTCTATTTGTCAGTAATAATATTTGATACCACATTTGTTTATATTGATTATTGTGTTTATAACCACTGGGAATATAACCATAGTGGACAATTTGAGTTTATTACTTGTTGTAGTGAGGGAAACCACACACTGTAGGGAGTGTGCACCATCTCAGTAAGAGGATATTAGAAAAGACAACATAAGATCTGGGTTTTGGTTAGGAAATCTTGGGGAAAGTATAAAGGAATGGAGACTTGCTCTAGATTGGGTGCTGTCTGTAAGTCAGGGAAATTCTAAGATTGCTTATCTCAAATATCCTGTATAATAAAAGGATAATATGCAAATTGAACCTAATGGCAGAACAACCAGAACAACTGCTGGACCAGTCCCTATGAGGTGCACTGACCACCTCTTGGTTCCTTCCCCCGGCCCTCAGGCACCGATTACCCGACGGCAAATGGGGAACCAGGGGTGGGTGGCAGTGGGGGGAGGGGCCAGCTTCAGGCAGCTAGGGAAGATGGCCCTGATTGCAGGCCAGGCCTAGGGACCGTACCCACGCACAAATTTCATGTGCCAGTCCTCTAGTTTTATCTATAAGGAGGCCAAACTTGGAGTGGGAATAAAGTTGCAATAGGCAAAGAAGCAATAGTTACTCATATTAGCCTAGATATGGAGGTATTTGGTATTCTGTGTGTGATACAGTGACCTTGTTTATTTCTCTTATTCATTGTCTGACGTTGCTGTTCTATGAAATTGTTTATGTCCTACCAAGAGAACAACATGGCCTAGCAATGAGCCTCTGGCCAACTTGTGATAACATGGAGGCCTAGATCATTGTAGTTTCCAGATGCTAGATTCCCGCTGTTTCCTGTCCTTATCCCTTCTGTGGCACTTGCAAAACATGCAGAATTCCAAATCTGCTCTTCAATAACTGCATCAGAATATCTAAGGATTGACTTGACCAGTTGATTCTTTTATACACTAAAGGCTCAAAATCTCTCTATTAATAAAGCATAAAAATATGTTAAATACCTGCTTGCTTGTGATTGCTTTCTTTAGTAATGATTTTCTGAATTTAAATTTTTTCATTTATAATTCACAAACTATGATTAAGTTCATATTTATGTATGACCCTTTGTTAGCTATTCCTTGGGAATGGCTGAGCTGTGTCTTAATGAAAAAACAAAATAGGGTACACTTTTGAAGAGTTTTAACCGAGGCCCTAATGCTGCTTGTATGGATTTTACATTTGTAGTTCTGTTTTCATTTTCACAATTTGCTCTTACACTGATTGGGTATCACTGAAAGCAGCACTGCAAGGTGCAGCAGGACTGAACAACCACTCCTGTTTGTGCTCTGACTGCACTTTACCATCATCTCTTTTAATCATCTATTTGTTGACAAGCTTTCCCATGTGCCAGGCCACATATGCCTTCCAACCTCCCTCTGATGAGCATGCCCTTTAAAAGTTAAGCTAAAGGTGCTTTCCTAGTCAATGTGAGGAATGCGGGGAATACAGGATGGAATATGTGCCTTCAATATTGCATCCATGAGACTCATGCCTTCATTTCTTTCCTCCTTTATTTTTTTGGAGGGGGCGAGGGGGGGAGGAACAACTGTATAAACATGCACAACAGGAAGACAAAGTTAAGAGCACACGCACTCTCTTCAGTATGGTCTAACACAATGATTAATATGAACACTCTAAAAGATGGCTCCTCTTCCTCAAAATCGACTTTTCTGAAACAGTGATAATTTAATATATCTTAAGTATGTTTGTATGTTTATCAGAAATTTTAGAAAAATGAATGTTCACAGAAAGCATGCTGAAGCTCAACATAAATTAAGGAGGATAAGATGGTTAGACACATAAAGGGTGTATTTAGCCATAATTTGTTGCAACTTGTAATTCCACAAGAAAGTCTCAATTGAGTAGGCATTGGAAGAATGGCAGTGAAAGATTGCTATATTCCATAACAGTGTTTTTCAAATATTCCCACCAAAGGGCCAGTATTTTTTTTATTTGTTTGTTTTTTCACTTTATATTTTTATTTTTTAAAATATATTTTTATTGATTTCAGAGGGGAAGGAAGAGGGAGAGAGAGGTAGAATCATCAATGACGAGAATCATTGATCTGCTGTCTTCTGCAAGCCCCCTACTGGGGATTGAGCCTGCAACCTGGGCATGTGCCTTTAAATGGAATCAAACCTGGGACCCTTCAGTCCACAGGCCGACGCTCTATCCACTGAACCAAACTAGCTAGGGCAGTTCTTTCACTTTTCAAATATAATTACCAATTTATCACAGATAAATAATCCTATACAGTAAAAGGCTAATAGGCAAATAGACCAAATGGTGGAACAGCCGAACAACCAGTCACTATGATGTGCCCTGACCACCAGGGGGTGTGCATAGAACATGGTGGGCATCGGCAACGCGGCACTGGCAGCAGGCCGAAGTGGAGGCACTGCCAGCCCTGATGGAACCCAACAAGAGCAGAACTGTAGCCAGATGGTGGAGCAGGTGAGCAGGTGGTGCCAGGCCAAGGTGGATGCAAGTAAGGGCCTGATTGCCCTGTAGACAGCAACCAGTGGTGGGAGTGGGGGAGGGGGCAGGGCTGCCACCTGGCTCCCAAGCACTAAGGGAACCCAGCAGGAGGCCCGGCCCTGACTGATTGTCCCGCAGACAGCAACCAGCAGCCAATAGGCTCTGATTGCCCAATTGGGGCTCGGCCCCGGGCTGGGATAGGGACCTGGGGGTGGGTGGTGGTGACCAACCTCCCGTGGCACCTGGGCAGGGGGCTGCAACCTCTCACCAGCTACCTGGGGGCAGGGGTGAAGGGGATAGGGATGCAGTGAGAATGCAAGGTGTCTAACTAGCTTACTCTTACTCCCCCTGCTACCCTCTCCTAGGAGGACATCGGGGCTTGCATACCAGGAAAGTCCCCATGCTCAGGTACCAGGGCGCCCATGAGGAACCCACTCTGTGCCTATGTGGCCTCTTCTGGGTGAGTTGGGCCACAGCTGCAGGGACTGCAGGGGCCAGTTGGGCTCCTTGTGGTTTTGCACAGGAGCTGGTCTGTGAGGCTGGCCAGGAGAGCACATACTGCTCGTCTGGCTTCCAAGTGGTGCCTGGTGCCACTGGGTGGTCCAGAAGCCCATGCTGCACCCCAGCCCGTGGCATCTGGCTGCACTCACTGCATCTCTGCATGGGAACTCAGGCGCTGTGACTCAGGTGGAGGGGAGCACGCAAGGGCCCGGGGGCCCAATTGCTGCCCAGGACCCAGAGATCAGCTGGGACCTGCTCTTGCATGCCAGACGCTGATGCTTTTATCTCTCACCAAGCTTAGGGACCACACTAAGGTGACCAGATGTCCCACTTTTGGCGGGACAGTCCCGACTTTTAACAATTTGTCCCGTGGCATTTTAAGAAAGTCCTGATTTTTGGAAAGAATGCACGACAAGCTAGGGAACGTCGGGAGAACGGGAAGGGCATATATGGTTTTCGGCGGCCATGTGGCTATTTAGCCAGGATATGAGTTTTATATTATTTTTGTTAATTTTATAATGTTAAACTTTAATAATAACAAATAATTGTTGAGAACTGATTATCGAGAACTGCTTATCAAAGTTCACATTGTTGATCAGTTGTTAGAATTCGACCACCATTGTTTGGACTTAATGAATAATGTCATTTTTTAGGATTGGCAATGACGAAAACATTTTTTAACTGTCTCTCAGAGGATACACATCGTACTGTGTGCTAGTAAGCTAGTTAAACAAGTGATGTCATTACAAATCAGCTGCTCAGATAATTTAGGTAATTTATTTATTTATTTCATAAATACATAAATTTTCTTGAATTTAGCAGACAGTACTCGTATTATTTATATTTTATAGTGGCAGCAAAAAGTCTAGCGCCGGCCTTGAAAGTGACACGACTTACGTTACAGCAAATTCAGAGGAAAAATAATACAAGTTAGTATTGTTATTATTTAGAAAGAAATGTAATATTAAAATTAAAATTAAAATAATAACGCGCTGTCCTTACCAGGAACTAATGCTGCAACTATTTTTTCTACGGTAAATAAAGTGTGGACATCAGAAAAATCACAATTAAGTGTTGAGACTTTGAAAGCCATTTTATGTGTGAAATATAATTTAACAAATTCTTGTGAAAATTTTCATGACCTTTTAAACAACGACAGCAATCTACTAAAAAAATTCACTCAAATGAGAAGTATGCCAAAGAATAAAATAATACTATACATAATTTTTTATTTATTATATTTGTAAATTGTACTTACGTTGAAATTTTAAAAAATATATTACAATACTATTTCTGCGTTCTATGAAAATTTTTGTTGTTCCATATAGACCAAATTTTTAATCAAGTACCCCCCCCCCCATTCAGGGTAGGGGAGGATGGGGGAAGGTCAAGGGGGGGGTAAGAGACATATGTACTACTCTTCATAATATTTTAAGTAATAATAATTAAAAAAAGAACTCCCCCCAGTCAATGGTGTCCCAATTTACCAATGTTAAAATCTGGTCACCTTAGACCACACCCGTGCACAAATTTCATGCACCAGACCTCTAGTTTAAAAATAAACGGCACCACAGACCTGGCACTGACAAACCAACACTCAGCTTCCCCCAAGAGGGACATAGGCCCCACCACCACCCCGGAGCGACAGCCCACCAAATCGCAGCCAATGCTCCAAGGCCCCATTGGGCAAAATGTGGCCCACAGTCCAGCCCAGCATGGAAATGGTGGCAGTGGGCTCCTGGTAATGACATCACATAGCAACATTCTGATTCCTCTCCCTAGCGACAAGCCTCCTTGGAGTTTCTTCATCCCAGGAACCTGACTTGCTTTATAACCAGGTACAAACATGTTATACTTTAACCAAATGTCTATGTGAAGTGTTTTCCCATGCCTCATCTCATTTGATCCTCACAGAAGTCCTGGAGTAGGTAGATAGGAGACTCCGTGGAATCCTATTTTCTTTTCATTAGCAAGATACGAAGAACAGTATTAAAAAAAAATTCTTCTGATTAATTTCCTTTCAATGTGCATGAATCCATGCACTGGTCCACTAGTTTTGTTTATATTTGAAGTAATAAAGATGAGAGAGTGGTGCTGTTTATAATTTTAAAATGATAGTAGGAATGAGTTTATTGCAGAAAAGATTATTTTGTTTTTTTATATACCAAATGCAGAGGTTAGCAACAAAGCTAAATAGAACTGTGATGTATTTTACTTTGTCCTAGAAAAATATTCTTGCTACCATGTCTGGGCTCACCCTTCATTTATCTTTTCCTTTCCCTCCCACTTCCAATGTGTCGTCAGTTCCCACTGAGATGGCTGCCTAATGATGCCTCAAATCTGTAATGGTCTCTGCTTTATCCCTGGGATCTTCAATAGTGCCTGACACAGTAAGTAGTAAATATTTGTTGAAAGTACAAATGAATGTATGTTCCTCAATATTTGCCATGATGCTATGCTTTTACTTGTCTTTGTGATTTTGAACATGAGTTTCTCTTTGTACATAGTGTATTCTTTTCTAAAATCCTTGAAGACAGGCCCTATCCACATGGCACAACTTCTCTGGATTTTCCTCAAAATCCCCACAAAAAGGCCTCCTTCACTCTGCTCTGAGCCTACGTGTATTATTTCATTGTAATTGTTTGCTAATATATGTCTTCCACAATAGATCAAATTATCTTGAGTATAGAATTATGTCACTTTTCTAATTATTTTCCTCTGTGTCCAAGCACAGAATTCAAAAATACTAGACAATCAACAAAACCTTATTCTATGGATGAGCCTTTCTCCTGGAAATGGCTTTAGCTCTATTTAAATAATTTTTGTACTTTGTTCCTATATTTTGTATAGAGCTTCTTATCCCTAAAGTTTAATAGTTATAATTTTCAATTTGATAACAAGTATACTAGAATCCTCTGCCTCAATCCTTTTATTGCATTATTTATTTGTGTATGTATGCTTACTTTTCAGAAATAAGGAAGCATTTAACCAAATACCCAACACATGCTCTTATCAACATACTAAAATATACAAACCTCTCTCCTGAAAATAATTATGGAGGACGCACTATCTATTTTGACGTTTGCTATGGTCTGGGATGCTTTTCTAAATACCAAATATTTCTTGCTTCTATACTGACCCCAATTTTATCAGAAGAAGTTTATAATTGGTGGCATGCTCCACTGATCCATAATCTATGTCAAGGTTGCTTCCCATAGATTAATTACCCAGTACTTAACTTTTGCATTTGACCCTCATACAAGAGCATATTCTAAAGGATTCCAACTTAACTGAAGTAATGGATTGCATCTTTTCATAATTCTCTACAAATTGGATAAAAATGTAACTTGCAGCAAAATCTAATTTCTTTCCAATTTTTTCTCATTCTTTGCAATATCACCAGATAAAGCTTCCTTGAAGTACACTTACATAAATGTCACACCTTTTGTGGCAATCAGATCCACTAATTTATGGTCCCAACTTCTATAGTCCCATTTTATCTTGCGCTGAATAAAATCACAGAGTAATAGAATTACAGGTTTCTGATTTATTCTGGAAATGAGACTATAAAAGTTAGGGGGGAATTCCCTATATTGAATAATACATCGCTAGGCTAGCTGTATCATCAAGTCACACATTTGAAATTCTCAGTTTAATTTAATCTTATAACACACTTTCAAAGTTAATGTTGAAGCAACTCAGCCTATTTTGATATATGGGCCAACCCACAAAATGCAAAATATCAATTTAACTATAGCACTTACACTCATTTATTAATGTGCCTATTCAGCAAATACTTTTTGAAGACTAACTGTGGGGCAGGCTCTGGTTTTAGTCTGTGGGTTCAGTGTGGAGAAAGGCGAATCTCTCCACATCGGGTATTTTATCCTAGTAGTTAAAATATATTTTAAAAAGTGAAGAACTGCATTAAAAAGATGATGTCCTGTCATGTGTTGTGTAACACATACAGGCAGATGTGATCATAACTGGACGTTTTCTTTATACAGGATGTTTAGGGAAGAAAAGGGTGGTCTTTGATCTGAGTCTTGAGGGTTGAGAAAAAGCAACTACAGACAAAGGAACCATCTTCCCAGTAGAGGAAACCAGAAAATGCCAAATTCCTAAGGAAGGAGTGCCTTGGCATATTAAGGAGCGTTAAGAAGGCCAGTGTGGCTTAGATGTGCAAGATTTGCAGGGAAAAGAATATATGCATTGCTGTCTGGGGTTAGGTAACAACCAGATCACAAAGGTACTTATAGCAGAAAGGGGAGCCATAAAATGGTGTTAAACAAAGAGATGACACAATTGAATTTTTTTTTAATTGCTCTTTCTGTTGTAAGGAGAATGGATTTTAGGGGGTAGATGCAGGGATTTCAGATAGGAGATGATAGCAATAGTCCAGAAATGAGAAGATGGTCGCCTAGCCTAGGAGAGAACTTGCCTGATTTAAGAGAAATGCTGGAAGTAAAATAGTATTTGCAGATGGATTCATTTACTGGGTGTATAAAACATAAGAATAATTAAAAAATGACTACTACATTTTCCACTTGAGCAATTAATGAAAGAACCATGCCTCTTACATGTAATTTGGAAGGCTATAGAGCATAACATTATTTTCCTGTTCAGCATCTATTCTCACTTCTAAATAAAGCATTCTGATTTTTTAAAAAAATCAGGATTGTCCCTCCTTCTACTCAATCATACAATTTATGTGGGACTTCCTCCAATTCCTTAGATACGAGTGTGAACTGCATGCTAGGGCTGATCAGATTTTCCAATTTCCCATCAAAGTGACTGAGTCAGTGACCACATTTGGCCCAGTTAGATGCCACTCTGAGAGTAGGCATTGAACTAGTGGAGATAAGTGCTCTTTTGCTAAAGTGAATGGTAAATTAGTGGGATTTCAGTTACCACACTGGGAGAGCATGCCAGAGAATGAGACTGATGCAGAGTTAAAACAGTCCAAGCGATAGAATGAGAAACCAGATCCTGATGATATTTTTAATCCCATAAGGCCCCCTGCCTGAAGCCAAATTGACTCCTGGAGATTTCAGTTATCCATTCCAAAATTTAGCTTTCACACACTTGACACAATTTGACTTGGATTTCTTTCTCATGTAACCAAGAGTTCTTATTAATACAGATGAAAAATTTGTTTCAGTGTATTAAGATTGAATGCCTTTTTAGGTTTGCAAGATTAAAACACGGGATGTCACAGGCTGAGGATTTTCAGAGGAAAAGGGGTGGAGGAGGGAAGAGGTCAACCAAAGAACTCAAATGCATCTATGCATAACCCATGGGCATAGACAATAGTGGGGTGAAGGCCTGGGATGGGGACAAGAATAGTAAGGAGGGGAGTCAATGGAGAAAAATGGGGGACATCTGTAATACTTTCGATAATACAGGTAAATCTAAAAAAGAAAAGAAAATACAGGATGCCCAGTTAAATTGGAATTTCAAATAAATGATGAATAATATTTTAGTATGAGTGCTCCAAATATTGCTAATTCTGACAAGCCTATGATTGTTACATATCCAAGTGGAGATGTCAAGAGGGCGTTGTTACAAGCCTGGTGCTAAAGAAAGAGGTCAGGGATTTTGATGTGTTTGAACTAATCACAATTGTAGTTGCATTCAAACTGTGGAACTAAAAAAAATAAATCTTGGGAAACAAGGTAGAAGGAGTTGAGAGAGTATCCACGGGTAAACCTGAGGGCAACCCACTCTATAGAAGTCTAGCACTGCAGGCATCAATTGTGAAAGATTGAGAGAAAGGTGGAAATATTGTGTCAAAGAAAGCAAAACAGAAATGAATTTTAAGACTGGAAACGTCTCCCAGAAAGATGAACAAACTTCGCTGTCAAAGCGATGAGCACGCTTTCTTCTTTTCACTTTCCGCCTGAGCACTCTGAACACTTCCCTCCTTTCCTGTAACTATTCAGATGGCCAGATCCCTCTGGCCATTGTTAGAGATGTCTAGAAACTCATCCTTGGGAGTGGGGGTAGGGCCTTGGAGAAGGAAAGGGAGGGAAAGGGAAGGAAATGGTAGATATCTGTAATACTATCAACAACAATAGCAATAATAATAATCCTATATAATAAAGAGGTAATATGCAAATTAACCCTCATGCCCTCACAGGATGGCTGCCCAACCAGGCCGGTAGGGGGGGTTGGTGAGGGATGACCAAAAACAACTGAACAGCAGGCTGAGTGGGGCAACCAGGCTAGCAGGGGTGTGTGTGAGGGGCAACCAGGCCAGCAGGGGGTGCAATTGGGGCCAACCAGGCTGGCAAGGGGGGCAGTAAGGGGTAACCAGGCAGATGGGGGGGCAGATAGGAGCAACCAAGCTGGTAGGGAGGGGGCAGTTGGGGGCAACCTGGCCAGCAGTGGGGGGCAGTTAGGGGTGACCAGGCTGGCAGGAGGGACAGTTAGGGGCAATCAGGCCAGCATGAAGAGGCAGTGAGGGGTGGTCAGGCTGACAGGGTGGGGCACTTAGGGGCAACCAGGCAGGTGAGTGATTAGGAGCCAGCAGTCCAGGATTATGAGAGGGATGTCTGACTGCCAGTTAAGAACCCACTCACTACTGGTTAGTTGAGGTCCACCTGCTCTGGGCCCAGTCCCCATGTGGTAACAGAAGTAATCTTTCTTTGTCCTGTGGTTCTTTTTATTTTTAACTTTATTGGTTATAATTCTATATAATAAAAGCCTAATACGCAAATTGTCCCCTTGATCAGGAATTCAACCATTTTCTATAACATGCACTGACCACCTAGAGGTGGCACAGAACATGGTGAGCATCAGTGACATGGTTCTGGCAGTGGGTGGCAGTGGAGGCACTGCTGGCCCTGATGGGTCCTGACGAGAGTAGGACTGGGACAGGATGGTGGAGCAGGTGAGCGGGTGGTGCCAGGCCAAGGTGGGTGAGAGTGGGGACCTGGTTGCCCTGTTGATCGCCCCACAGACCGTGACCAGTGGTGTCAGTGGGGGTGGGGCCACTGCCCGGCACCCAGGTGCTGGGGGAGCTGGGTGGGGGCCAATTGCCCCACTGATCACTCCACAGACTGTGTCTAGTGGTGGCTCTGACACTTCTATTACAGAGAAAGAGCAAATAGCAATATTAAACTATTTCTTCTATTTTAATTTCAATGTGCATGAATCCATGCACCAGGCCACAAAAAGTTTGAATGGCGGAATAACCAAACAACCATCACTATGACTTATGCTTACTACCAGGGGGTGCACACAGAACATGGCGGGAATCGGCAGCAGGCAGTAGAGCACGGAACATGGTGGGTGTTGGCCACAGTGGGATGGTGGAGCCGGTGAGTGGGGGCACCAGACCAAGGCTGGTTGCTGTCATTAGACGAGCCTCTGGTGGTTACTGAAAATTCTTTGCTCCCATGTGCCACAGTACTACCCGACGCTTGCATCTGCTGCTGGCACCTGGTGCTGGCCCCTATCTCTCGGAGGCATCAGTGGATGTGAGTGGCTGCTGCCAGCCCTGATAACCTCTCAGGGCTTCTCCACCCCCCTACCCACTCCTGTGGGACAATGAGAGCCAGCAGCCACCGCTCGCACCTGCTTCCAGAGACAGCCCCACTCACACCCACTGCCAGTACAGGCCTCACTAACACCCGCAGCTGGCACCAGAGCTGCCGCTTGCACCTGCTGCAGGTGCCTGGTGCCGGTCCCAATCGCTTGGCACCAGCAGTGGGTGCAAGCAGTGGCTGCCAGCCCCGATCACACCTGAGGGCTTCTCCACCTCCCCCTGCTCCTGAGGGGCAATTGAGGCAGCAGCCGCTGTTCCCACCCACTGCTGGCACCATCAGTGGGTGCAAGCAGGTCTGGCGCCATCAGCACGTGGGAGCAGTGGCAGGAGCAGGGCTGCTGGCAGACAGGATGCAGGGGCCACAGCAGGAGGGGCTGGGCGGGGGTGCAGAGGATGGTCTGAGACCCAGCCCTATACTAAGGTGACCAGATGTCCCACTTTTGGCGGGACAGTCCCGATTTTTAACGATTTGTCCCACATCCCGCGGCGTTTTAAAAAAGTCCCGATTTTTGGAAAGAATGCACAACAAGCTAGGGAACGGCGGGAGAACGGGAAGGGAAGATACGGTTTTTGGCGGCCAAGCAGTCAATGGTGTCCCACTTTATCAATCTGGTCACCTTACCCTAAACCCATCACAACCTCGCAGCCCACAGTTCCTTTCAAGGTGCATGGATTCATGCACTGGGCCCTTAGTTATAAAAAAATAAAAATACACAAAAGAAAAGAATTAAGGTGGTATACATAAAGGACAAAATGAGAACTAAAAGTCTCTTCTTTTTTCCTACCATAGTCTATGTTCTTGAGATGATTGTTAACAGTTTTTCGTTGGTTGTCTATCTGTGTATTTTATTTCTAATTATTTACTTTTATTGAGTACTCACAATGTGCCAGAAATTAAAATTCTTCAAAAATAATCATTTCTTTAATCCCCATAAAAGCCCTCTGGCAGATAAGGAAAATTGGCCACAGAAAATAAGTAACTTCCCCAAATCACAAAGCTAGTAAGTGTATAATACACATGGTTTAATATGCATTATTTAAAATATTCTTCAACTAAAGTAAAATGAGCCAATGTTTTCAATGAAATCCATTTGGAAAACATTAGACTGTGTCAGACTTAGTGTTTATTGATACAAACACTAATATGATCTTGGATCTGCAGAATTTCTTTTGTGCTTTGGGCTCCACATCTGTTATTATTCTTGACTGTGAACTCAACTTCTGCTAACGTTATCCTTCCATAAACATTTTATCCCTTGTGTGATGTGAGTTGGAATCTTCTCTCTGGGAGTAGTATGAAGCACCTAGAAATTAAATTTTTAATATTCAGGCCCAGCGATTTTGCACAAGTGGCTGATTCTTTGCGGGGCACACCCAGAGCATGTTCACAAGCTTGGAATTCCCATCTTTCAATAACTTTTTCTACCCATGATATGAGGCAGGCAGCTTGTGATTAGACAATAAGCCACTTGGCTATTTGGTAGAGATTTACCCGTTCCTTCTCAGGAACAAGAAGCATAGCTCAGCCTTCTGGCTTCCTGCAGGGACCTCTGTTCTGGCTTCCAGCAGCACTAGGACCTGTGGCTCCATTTCCGTAATGAAGTAGGTGTTAATATTACAGGTTCCAATTTTCCTTTTGGTGTTACCTTATTTCTAACAATTTGAAAATTCCAAGTTTTGCTTGTGCATTCATGTACTTCTTTTTACTTAATACTCTCTGAATACTTTATACAACATTTTGAACGTATTTGGATTTGGAGAGAGAAATAAATGCATGTGAATAGTTGTTCACCTTCACTCAAATAGTTTAGTGCCCCTTTTATCTTGGAGATATATAAATAAATCCTAAAAGCATATATCCCATTCAGTCTTTTTAAATTACACCTTGATGTTTAGCATTTGTTAAGTTTTCAACAGTTGTTTCACAAATCCCTTCCCTTTTTGCCATCCACTTCCATTCACAACCTCTGAACTAAATGTTTTAACTTAGGTGAAATAGCGAAAGACTTGAACAAAAGGGCTGATCTCTTTACTTTTGTTTTATATTTAATTTCAGTTTCAGTTGGACAAAAAAAATCTATCTACAGTAAGACTGCATATATTTCCTCATTACTTGAACTAGGAAGAGTAATAAAACTAAAGAAAGTCTACTCGCATTGAGAGAATGTAGAAAGTATCACATATTTTAAATGAAATAGCACATAGATTTTTCTATGCTTCATAAATTTTGCTTGCTTTTATGGTCAAGTAAATTTTTGATACAATTTAAATGTCCTTGTACATGAGGAACGGGAAATCTAATTGCTTGTGTTGAGCAACAAGAGAGAAAAGCAGGAACCTCAGGGAAGATGGACTCAGAAAAATAAAATATATATATATATATATATATATATATATATATATATATATATATATATATATATAGTTTTATTGATTTCAGAGAGGAAGGAAGAGGGAGAGAAAGAAATGTCAATGATGAGAGAGAATCATTGATTGGCCACCTCTTGCACTTCCCCTACTTGGGATCGAGCTAGCAACTTGGACATGTGCCCTTGACTGGAATCGAACCCAGTCCAAAGGCCGATACTCTATCTACTGAGCCAAACCAGCTAGGGCTTTTTAAAAAAATATATAAATTATATATATATATATATATATATATATATATATATATATATATTCTAATAAAAGCGTAATATTGAAATTAACTGTTTCTCTGGGAGACCTAAGCAACGCCCACCAGGCAAAGCCACACCCACCAGCCAATCAGAGCAGCTGTATGCAAATCAACTCAGCCAAGATGGAGGCAGCAGGGCAGGTGGGGTGGGAGGGGTGGTGGCAGGTTACAGGGTGGGTGGGGCGGGCTTGGCCAGCCTGCAAACTGCCATCAGCCCCTCACCCAGGCTGGCCAGGTATGCCAGCAGGTAGACATCCCCTGAGGGGTCCCAGACTGTGAGAGGGCACAGGCCAGGCTGAGAGACCACCCCCCCCAAGTGCACAAATTTATTTGTGCACTGGGCCCCTAGCATGTGTGTGTGTGTGTGTGTGTGTGTGTGTATATATATATATATATATATATATATATATATATATATATCAGAGAGGAAGGGAGAGCGAGAGATCAATGATAAGTATCATTGATCAGCTGCCTCCTGCATGCCCTCTACTGGGTATCGAGCCTGAAACTCAGGCATGTGCCCTTGACCAGTATCAAATCCGGGACCCTTTAGTCTGCAGGCTGAAGCTCTATCTACTGAGCCAAACCAGCTAGGGAAGGAAACTTTCTACAGGCAGACATTTGATTCCAAGTTGGGCAACTTGGTCAGGTGGTATTAACATATCTGTTTTTTTAAATAGCTTTACCTACCAACTGTTATATTTCACTCGATTCTCTCAAAACTTAACATGTTTGAGTGATTATAAGGGCAAGGTCAGAATTTGGGTCATTGTTAGTTGATAACTAAGTTTTCCCCATGATATTAAAGAGAAATACAACAACCAAAAATATTAGTTGGGTGCCTACTATGGGAAAAATCAATTAATTTCAACTTCTTTCTTACTAGCCTTTGTCATTTTGAATTTCCCTTTGATTCAGGACTTTTGTTTTTCTTAAAGATTGTGACTTTCAGTAAGTACCTACTTAGTTGCTTTGTAGGTTGTGGCAAGTGATTTTATCAATGCTAATTTTCTTTAGGCATAAATCAAGTCACTACTTGCTGTTATATGAGAAAACAATATAAAAGGGGCAAAGCCATTGTTTTTGAAAAGGTACTAGAGAGAAGCCATGAAAACTACAGTAATTCACAATTATAAAGAGTATGAAATAATCTTGCTGACAAATTCTCTAGAAGTAGATTCCTTAGATGAATTTCATTTTTTAGGGGGAACATGAAGCTGTATGTGTTTTGAAAAGATAAACCTTTGGCATTTATTGTGACAGACTTGTAAAGCTTCCACACAAAGGTATAGAGGTTGTCCAAACATCTGTTATTGATCTTAAGATTTACTCATGATATATCTTTTTATTTGTTTTAAAAATCCAAGCACATTTTTATGATAAAGCAAGTATCAAACAATTCATATCTGATCTGATCGAATTTTTCCATCTAAACTCAGTAAGTCAATAACATATTTAAGTTTTGTGCACATAATTTCAATATTTACAAAATTTTTAGTATATGCCAGGATTTCTTGAATGTTGTCAGATGGTATTTTTATAATAATGTTTTCCAGGGATTTTGACTACTTCTATAGGTAGCAATCAAATATCTATTATCGTTTCCATTGCTACACTGTGATTTGGCCTGAGGTTATGGATATTTTTTTGTATGTTTGATCGCTTTTCCTATCCCCTTCTTACAATTGCAAATTTTAGATGATTCCTTACTTAGACTGTCCTCCAGTCTAGCGTAACACCAACTGAAAAATAAAATAAAATAAAAAAATAAAGAAGCATAGTGCATTCCAAAGTCAAAGTGTCAGTTACTTCTGCAGGATTACTTGATTCCTATTCCTAAATATTTGCATTCATTTCAGGACTCAGGAAAATTGCCACAAATAATGGCTGTAATTATTACAGTACATTTGTTCCTTAAATCGACCTTAGGGAGAAAATGTTATGCTGTTATTTTTAGTGATGACATAAACTAGGCTGTTGAATTGAGGAATCACTTCCGAATTGACCTGGAAAGGAGACACAGCTACAGCTGCTTCAATTACATTAATATGGAATACTTGACTATTTTAAGACCTATTTGCTCTTCTATTTGTTTGCCAGGAATCACAATGTTGCTACTCCTTCAGCATTTAAATGCCCAAAGGAAGAAAGAAATATGATCGATTTACTTTATATTTTGTTTCCTTGTTATTTTAAAATAATCAATTTTATCTATTCATGTTGAAGTTTGATTTGGACTTTTGCAGATATAAAGCTAAATGAATTTGAGATTTAAGTCATGAAATTAAGATGTGGTTCTTCCATAGATTGTTTTGTAATGATAAAATCGAATCCCTCTAAATCAACTGAAATTGTATCTATCTTTCAATGAAGTTATGAACCGATAGTTTTATTGGCTGTGTCAACCCTGGAAGACTCAGCCAAATAAACAGGTGATAATAATTGGATTACAAAATTGACTTTAGTACCTTTTCTTTATTATAATGTTAAATTCCTGATTCCCAATTCACCAGTATGTCTGAGTTAAAACAAATAATATGAATGATGTTTGCATATAAACCACCCTTAAAGTTTTCTTTTAATTTTGCTTTTGTCACCTTTCAATTGTTATTATTTTTCTGGGAATAGTTTTTGTTTGTTTGCTTGTTTGTAGGATTGTTTGGTATTTTCCCCCCACCAAATTATTTTTATGAAACTAAATTATCTAGTTTAATGTCTACAAATCATTTTCCATTTAAAAAATTAGAACATATTTTCAGATAGATGATAGTCTAAATTAAAAAAAAAAAACATGGTAGAAGGTTAACACCAATAGTGTAAAGGAATAGAAATTTATATGGTTATGCTATTAAATAACAACAACAACAATAATAATAGTATTACTAAGTGCAAGTTATATAGCATTTACAACAAGCTCTATACTATTCTAATTGTTTCATGTACATTAACTCAAGTAATCCTCACAACAGTGGGAAAAATCATGACAAAAGCAGTTAAGTAATTTCCTAAAGGTCACAATGGAGAGGTAACAAAGGAATAATGGTAAAGTCACAATTAAGCAAGAGGAGTGATGTCAGAGTAATGGTGGTTTGAGAGAGCCCCTTAACCTGTCCCCCTGAAATTTCAATGT